>CARXXK010000001.1:11631568-11731164 GCA_949089665.1 Macrosiphum euphorbiae | reverse complement strand
ATTCGATACGACAGTATCAGACATGTACATCATCGACATTATGTGTAATCTATAGGTTATGGCTCTATCCATTGTATATGATCTAAGTACTAAATAAACAGGTATGTCAGCTCAATAACACTGAGCATAAAATTGTGATAAAATGTTCCCCAGACTTAGAATAAACGTTAAAATATATTATTCTTTCCATGTCTGGGGAACATGCTCGATGCGCCGCGATAGTGAAAATGAAATTTATGCTGATAATATGCCTATTTAAATAGTCATGAGTTCATGCAAATAGTGTAAGATGATAAATCATCAATTTGAGTAACATTGAAACACAATAAGTAATTTTCTGTCATTGTGGTGGTGGAGTATGTTGATGTTTAATGACCAGTATAATCCGAATTCCCAGTAAAATTCCAACGTTTGAGATGAATTCATGCTAAAATAATAAATAAACTTTAAATTAAAAATTATTATAATTATTACAGTTTAAAATAATAAGATAATAAAATATATTATTAAGTCTTAATAAAGGATTTCTAATAACATTGTTACATTTCCAGTCAAATAAATGAATAAGCTACCTATGCGAATGAAGACATTTTCAATTATTCGGACTCTCACACGACCATGATTAGACAATAATACCGATATACATTTATTTTTTGACATATCCAAGTTAAAATCAGATTAGGTTACTATTTTTGTGCTAGTGAATAACCTGAAAAAAAAATACAGAAAAATGTAGATTACACCAGAACACAGTTATAAAGAACTGGTCATGCATTGCATACTGTATCAGTGGTCAGAACTAGTCATCTACACTCCACGTAGTTCCTGACAACTGAGTTATACATTATTATACTAAATATATTAATACTTGTAGGACAGATTCTTGTGAAGAATGTGGCAGTCAGACATCTAGACACACACTTAGATATTATAATATGACGATTGCATACTTCATTCTACACATGTAGATGTACAACGTAGAAGTATCTACAGGTCATGCCTGTCATGCACAGGCATGACCTGCGAAATTTTATCCAAATTAGGTACATCATTAATTGCAGTGCATAATATAAACTATTTTTTCTAAATTTCTGATTTCGTATTAAGTTTTTTGTTTTTCATCAAGTAAAAATAAACATTTGTAAAAAGTATTATTAGTATTAAAATTATATTTTATAATTACTAAATACAATTTCATATAACCTACCTAGTTATTTATTCATCTGATAAAAGGAATATTGTTTTTTATTCCAAATAAAAAAAAGTAAAACTAATTTAATTATTATCAGATCATAAAGTTTATTTCAAAATTTGCCCTACTCGCGAATGAGGTCTGGACACGCTTATGGTGTACAATATCTTATTCCACCAAGCATGTAAAATGATGAAGTTCAGATATTTTTTTTGACTATTTTTCCATTTTTGATTTACAAAAGTAATAACCTATGTAAGTTAAGAAATAATTAAAACTGTAATAGTTGTATTCTTCAAAAATATTGTCTGCTTTCTACTCTCCTTCAACAAGCATATCGACTATTCATCGTAAATTGTTCAGTTTCTATTCTCTAACACTAATTTTTTGTTTTGGAAAATTTCTTTGAACTCAGTTAATGACATTTTTGGTGAGTGTCTATCTATTATAGTACAATTTCTGTACTTTGGAGGTTTTAATACAAAATAGAAAGATGAAATTTGATAAAGATGAAGAAATGTAGCCTGCCTGCCTGCCAGTAGGTATTTTTTCAAATGAAATTTTATTTAGATGATTATTAACATTTTAATCGGATGATTTTTTCATAATTATTTGAATAAAAATATATTCAAATAATTTTCAAACATTATTATTAATTTGAAACGTGGTTATTCAAATAATTTTTGTTTATTTTATTTGGGTAAACATGTGTATGATAATTTAAAACATGCACATATTATAAAAAATAGTTGGAATTGTATTTTAAGTTACACAATTGTGAATCTCATTTTATTCGGAATAATGCAAAAATATTATAAATCAAACAAATATAGATCTTAGAAGAAAGTAAAGAATCAAATTTTTATAATAATTCAATAATATTATGATATGAATAATATTTAATGACAATATTTCGTAACAATTACAACAATTATAAGTAATAGTAAATAAAACTAAAACTGGAATATTTACTAGGTAAGATAATAACGACTTCAATATTGATAAATAGTTACTACTGAGGTACATACTAAATACTTGTACTGATACTAAAAGAATTATAATCATTATAATATAATGCATAATATTTTGTACTAGTATAATTATGTTTGAAAAATATTCTAACACAATTTTATTCAAATAACTGCAAAAAAATCATTTGAAATAATTTTTTATTCGAATACATATTTATTTGAATAATTATCTAGATAAAATTTTGTCCAAATTTGCTGCTATCATACCAACAAATTTTGAAAAAATAAATTATAGCATTAGTAGGTGCCAAAAAAATATGTTATCAATAATAGTTGAAATAAAAATATATTAAGTAGAGAAAATAAACTTCCAAGGAATTTGGTTCATGTTTCCAGTTAACACATATTCAAAGCCACAATCCCATAATAAATGATTGGTTAATTTAATTTTTGATGTCAATAACACTCGGTCCTCCGGTTGCAATCGTGGTCAAAAATTCATTTTGGTGAATAAGTTGTTCATGCATACATATTTCCCAAGTGTTCAACCAAATCTTTACATTTTCCATTACCTACAAAATTAGTTTTTTTTATTTATTTTTTTTTTATTTAAATTAAGCCTCGGCAACAATGGTCATTGGCAACAATGAGTTTAACTCTAAATTATTTATATGTTATATAATTTACATATTAAATACTATTGATAAGG
The DNA here is from genome assembly GCA_949089665.1 of Macrosiphum euphorbiae. NCBI lineage: Eukaryota > Metazoa > Arthropoda > Insecta > Hemiptera > Aphididae > Macrosiphum > Macrosiphum euphorbiae. Next base: position 11,728,292 of record CARXXK010000001.1, on the reverse strand, counting down.
TTGGACTTAGTAAAAAAGGTTATTATGAGTCTTATGTTGTCTGGGTGAAGGGCTTCTGACAGAATGTTTGAGATGCCTGCTTCCCGTCTATCCGTTTCGTATGAAAGACATTCAGTTATGATGTGTTTGATTGAGATAGGAGTACCGCAGCTGGCACATAGGGGTGGGTCTTCCTTCTTCATCAGATACTGGTGTGTTAGTGATGTATGTTCTATACGGATTCTGTTGACTGAGGTTTCCATTTTCCTTGTAAAGTCTGGTGGAGAAGGCCATGTGTGGATGGTATTTTTAATTTTGTTTAATTTGGATGTACCTTGTTTCCATGCCCGTAACCATATGTTGTTAGATATTATACTAGTTATGAATTTGGCGTAGTGTAGGGTGAAATGATTAAGTCTAATGGCATCAGTTGATGTAATTGCTTGGCGTGCTTTTTGGTCAGCTCTTTCATTTCCCTGAATTTGATTGTGACTGTGTATCCATAATAAGGTAATTGAGTAGCCGGTGTGTGTAAGGTTATAGATCTGGTTCTGTATTAAAATGTCATTAAGTAGATAAATTATGAAAATTTTTTAATAAATTACTTTTACTGTATACCATCTATTCATGTTTCATGACATCAAACTGATCATTCAAAAACTTTTGAATTTTATGCTGTCAGGCAAAGTTTGAATTTTCGATCGCCCATTCAGTCCTACACTTGCCATAGTGTAATGAACAAGGCTGGGCATTAACGAGTTAAAAATAAAAATTAAGATAAAACGTTAAGTTAATTAACTCATTACTTTTTTCAAGATTAACGTGTTAACTTAAAATTAATTTTATTTCAAAAGAATCTAAATCAAGTTAATTTTTGTAAAGAGGATAATGCACATTTTTTAAGGAGGTTTTTACTTTGATGTATCATTTTAAATTTCAACAGTAATTTTCTTGAGCGTAAAGAAAAACTATCTAATAAACTATAATATAATTATGTGTCTGAATTATTTTTATTTTTGCAAATTAGAAAATTTTAAATTTATACTAAGTTAAGTTACTTTTTTTTCAAAGAAACTTTTAACTTAATTAGTAAATGAAAAAAATACAAGTAACTTTCAACTTAACTAAACTTTATTATTTAAAAATAACTTAACTTAACTAGTTAAAAAAAATTGTCAACTTGCCCAGCCTTGGTAATGAATACTAGGATATTGGTTGTTGGTGTTATAATGTCATAATGGGTCCCTAATACACAGATGAAAATTATTAAGCTGTTGTAAAATACTATTAATATTTTAAACAAGGAATTATTCTAAATAAAATATGTTTTTATACATTTTACATGGCTTTACCACTGACCAGTAACAAACATAATAGATAATAAATTATTATATGAAATAAAATATAAGTATTTAAATTAATAGTTAGTAGAACACGCAAATGGAGAATATGGTTTATATGAATATGCACTAGTACAGGGGAAAATAAGTCATGATTCGTCATGCGTTGTAGGGTGTCTCGTCACCCGTTGGGCAACAACCGTGAACCTCTATGTCTCTCTATTAGCTCCCAGACCTAATATGAGGTATATAGTTGTAGTCGCAAAGCATCAAACCAGTAGATCAGCAGTCTTTTCTCAAATAGTCAAATCTCAAATATTATGTACTACAAAATGGTAAAGTTGTGATAATTGATTACCTATTCTATTGAACTGTACAGTACTCTTTTTGTGTGGGATTTTCTGTTCTTGGTCTGCTTAGATAAGTATTCAGGCCCTGGGAATATAGGAGACTTCACTAGTCTACTTTAGACGTTTCTGGTTTATCTGAAAAAACAATACAATTAGGTAGGTATCAACTAAATGTTGCATAATATTATTATTCATAGTTGCAACAACTAAATATTAAAAACATTATTTATATATAATACATAGCAAAATGTTTGTAGCACCAGTACCTGTACCCAAGTCCTGATAATATACTCTGCTATGCTTTTCCCTAATTACAGCGTAAGGAATGACTTTTAAGTGAGGTATAGCTCTCATTAATTTAGTTTTTACTCCCTCATTTTTTGGAAACAAAATTTAAGAAACGTTTTCTGGATTTGGCCTAGGTACCCCGATTGATTATGCACAACATAATATTCTATAAAATAGAAGGTACAACACATTTTCTTAAAAGAATTAATCTAACTAACATTTTTACCTTTTTTCACATTAAGAAACTAAAATTCAAAAAATTACCAATAATAATATGTACTTACTAACATGGGTACATTTTGTAAAATTATTTCTCTTCTACATTAATAATAGTTTCACTTAAATTCTCAACTTCAGTTTGAGTATATATTAATTTGTTTTGATCCTGCAAAATATATCTGGAATTTAATAATTCATATTTACTATTTAACTAAAAATTGTTTATAATTAATTAATAATATATGTTTTTTTTTACCTCAAGACCGATACATTAAAATTGGTAGTCATCAATATTTGGGTTGAATGTAGAATGCCAAAATCCAGCTTCACCTACATAGATACCTTCTGACGTTTCTTTACCAATAATAATTTTTCTCTTTCACTTAATTCTGGAAGCATTCTAGTGGTTTTATTTCCAGTCGGACCAAGGTACTTTTTTGAATCTGAATTTTTTTTTCGAGCACAAGCTTTTTCATTTTGCCACATGCCCACATCTATATATAAAAATATTTATGTATATGTTAGCGGTAATGTATGTAATACATTATTTTATTAAATAACTAGTTATTCTATAAAATTCCTAAATATGTTCGTTAATATATAAATTACATGGTTTTACTAGTTAATACATAAAATACCGATTGGGTTTTCATTAATGTATGAAATTTATATCATTAGGTAGATGACCGGGACTGGATTAGATAACATACAAAATTTGTTATCGTTGTTGTTATTAATAAAAATAATAAAATAAGATAGTATTGAACCACACCATTTGGCACAGACTAGACTTATTCGTGTGACAGTGCACTGCGAGTTTACTTACTAGTTAGTTTAACCATTTTTAGTGTTGTATAGTGTAATAACTAATAAGACAAGTGTGCTTTAAAATGAAAACCAAATTTGATATAATTATAAAAAATACAACAACAGAGCGTAATAACAGCATGTTTTTGCTGAAAGAAAAATATGATTTCTTAATAAGTGAAGTGAAACGTATTAAAACAGGAAAAAAGAATTTTTTTTATTTATTTATTAATAATTCAAATAATTTTGTTTTAGGAACTAAATACGGTATACTAAAACAACTTTACCCGAGGTCACAATTTAGTTTATGCACAGAAAAGTTTATTACGCTTAGTGACGTTCCAGATGTAGATATTTGCCTTCGAAAAGCATCCGATCAATTGGTAATGGACAAGGGTTTTTTAAATGTACATGCCAACTAAAGTGCACCACAAAACGGTACAAATGTTTAAAAAATAATTTACTTTGTAATTCTAAATGCCACCCAAAAAGTTCCTGTACTAATAAATAAATTGTAAATTTAAAAAAAAAATTATACAAATACATTGACGTGAAAAAAAATTAATATTAATATTTTATATAATAATGTAAGGTGTGTTTGACTTATACTATAACATTTGATTTTTTAATTTGTAAATTGATTAAGATTTTAATAATTATTCTAATAAATTGATGTGAAATAAATTAATATTAATATTTTATAGAATATTGTCAGGCTTGTTTGACTTAATACTATAATATTTGATTTTGTTTGTAACTTGTAATTTAACTATAACTTTTATTCAATAATAGTTTTAAATACATTAACTAAACCCTTATTGTTAGTTTATAAAATATCTAGTTGGTATGTAGAATAACTAGTTGAAGTATATATGTATTTATGGATTCATTCAATATATTAACTGAAAGTACCCGTAATTCTATAAAATAACTAGTTATTCTATAGAATTATGGAATTTCATACATTAACGCTAAAATATATACTATATATATATATGTATATATAATAGGTATATTGCATATACCTATAGGCTATAATAGCTTTGTATCAACAAACTGTAAACACTTGTTATGTCAACAATTTGTAAGTACGGCAATATAATTTAATACATTTGTGAATAAAATAGATATGTTTGCCTACTTTTTCCCACTGGTCTGCAGTTTTGAAGTTACCAAGTTCATTCCATTCTTGGGTAAGGTCTTTCCAGTGAGCATACGGACCCTGAAATCTGCCAGATGCAAACTCCCTATGCAGGCCCGGCTCAAGGGGTAGGCGACATAGGCCCACGCCTAGGGCGGCACATAAGCAGCACTTTAGTAAGAGGGCAGCATTTTCAAAATACTGATAATATTATATTATTAGGGGCGGCAAAATTTGATTTCGCCTAGTTCACTATTTTCGCTTGAGCCGGTCCTGTCCCTATGGTCAGATATAAAATTGATCAAATGATCAATTTGACCATCGGCACTTTCGCTTGTCCTTTTTTTTCCTTCACTAGGTTAATAATAAAATTAATATTATAGATAATAATATAAAATATATAAGATTACAAAAAAAAAAATAGCTAGGTATGTGTATTAAATATCAAAATTATTTTAACCTGTTCTTATTTGTAGACAGTTGAAATGTCGATTTTGACAAAAACATGGCTAAATACTAGTATTTAGGCGATGGACAAGAACTTCTAGAACGAGTCTATGGTTTTAACAGTCTTGTTTTGTATTATAATAATAATAATATTATATTATATCACAGATATAAAATACTAGATAGCTAACTAGGCATCGAACATTGAAGTTATCCGCCATAATATCTACACTGTGTAGGTCAATGTTTACATAATTGTCTTATCAACACAACATGATAAGAATCTTATGGTATTTGATTTATAAATTATAATTTATAATTTAATATTATATTATCATCATGTTACGTACCTACGTATTTAGTAATTAAGTAATAACAATGTACGACGTATCGCAGGTTTCTAATAGTACTCGACGATATAATTAATAAGGCAATTAGTATATTATAACACGCTAGGGACACTGTATAAGTATCTCCCTAGGAAAGTCAAACACTCATCATAACCAAGTACACCAGTATTTCATTCCTGCGTTCAGTGGCGTGGCGACAAGACTTTTATGTAGGGGCGAATACATTTTTTTGATACCCAGTTATAGGTTTATAGGTACCCAATTATATATATATTTTGTTCATAGTGTTCTTACTGTTCTTAGTGTTCATACCTATTCAATATCACCACTGGGTGACCTACCCACCATTGAATATTACTAGGGGCGGTTGCCCCAAAAAATAGCCTTCGCAACGCCACTGCCTGCGTTTATGTATATATCGACCTTAGTTGGGACGTAACAACCACAAAATATAATATAAAACACTTTTATATAATATTCTGGCTAATGGCTATTATGTCAATATTAAAAAACATTTTTTAAAAGAAATTCATATTTTTGTATATTTTATTAAATAACAACAGAATTACAAACCAAAGTAAAACAAAAGAGAAAAACAAAGTAAAAATATTGCATAAAATAGCATTGAAGTCTTTGACTGACCTTGTTTAAAACGTCACTAGAAATGGTCCAGTTTCGTTATCATTCAACTTAAACAATATTTATATAATAATAAGTACCTAACAAACAATTAATGCTTAAATATTCGGTTCAAAAATAAAATAGCATTGAACAAGTATACAAATATACAATACATCATTTTTATTATATTAATATATGTAATGTTAAGTTAACGTTAGTGGTGGTATACACATGATTTATAATTAGCAATTATAATATAAAAAATATAATAATAATAGGATATGATAATATATAATATAAACTACAATATACATTACTGATTATAAAATAATATTGTTTTTGTTAATTTCTGTCTTTGACTGACTGTGTTTAAAACGTCACTAGAAAATTGCTTACCGTATGATCGCAATCTAACGCTTAAAAATCTCTTTACAAGATGGGTGATTAAAAATATTTTATGAGGTCTGTCTAATAAACCTACATTTTCACAATTTAAGCTATTAAAAATATTAAAATCCAATGCAAATTTATTGATAACATAAAAATAATTTTTTTTTGTAAATTGGGTACATTGATCTTTGTTAAGTTATTAGTTAAATACAAATAGTATTTCTCTGCCTCAATAATAACTTTAAATGAACTCTCTGAAGATAAAAATAAGCCACCAAGATTTTTGAAAGAAGTTAATTTAGTATACAACTGAGGTATAGGATAATTATGGTCAATAGAAGTTTGACTTAAAAGTAGTGATTGTATGCAACTAACACAATCAATATGATTTGAAATTTTACGAACTACATACCCTGTAATATAATAAAGAATGTTTTGTTTAGCCTCACTCATGGACGAATTAGTACTATTAAGTAGGATATTTCTATTCAATGTTCAATTTCTATTCAATTTCATCGATAGTTTCAAAATTTAATTCACAGGTATTATCTTTTTTTTTATTCCATTTAAACTCAAGCAGTGCCCCAAAAACATCATCATCGAAACTATTACAGTTACCATTTGTTTTACATTTTATTGCATTTTTTAATAGTATTTGTTTGAGGGCAACTTTAAATTGTAATACGTTAGGATTATTATTCGCTCCAAATCTTTGTCTGAATCGAGCAAATAAAATTTCAATATGATCCTGTGAGCACTTATAAGTTAATATATATTTGTAAAGTGGATTTTGATTAAATATTAACTTAGCTATTGAAAATAATGACTTAATGGCTACTGCAAAACCAATTACAAATGATTTTTTAGCAGTTTGGTATATAAAACTTAGTGTTATTTTTATTTTTGACTTTTAACGTAAATAGATAGTTGACTAATGGTATAATAACAGACTCTAATTTTGCAATGTTTGAAGTGGTAATGGGGGATTTAACTCCTTTACCAAAAGGATTTCTGGAGTTTAAAAAATCAAAAATATGGTCTATAGTTCGACAAAATTTAACTGTTGCATCTACATTTTGAAACACTTGCATACAAATATCTTTTTAAAAAAGTAATGCGTCTGCTGTAGAACTACTTAACATTTGTGCTGCTAACTTAACCTTCATTTTATTCTGATGCCACATAATATGATTTTGGTTTATTTTATTGGCTAACTTTAATGTAAGATTTGTTTGAACTTCGTATAATTTTTCAAAATAATTCCAATTGATTGCTCCTTCGGCAGATAATAATACTCTCGCATTTCCCAGAGTGTTTCTGGCTAACTTTAGCATGTGACAGGCATCTGGCACAAAAAAAACCTTTTCTCCAGAAACAGGATGATCAATCCAACATTTTATATTATCATAGGCATCTATATTATCAAACTCACATCCTAAAATTTTCATTGTTGAAAAATTAACAAATGCCCCAACACATGTTATACCCCAAACTCTAAGACCTGCATCATGTGCGACTGTTAAAGCTGTTTTTATAAGCTCTGCTTGAGTTGAACTATTTATTTTATTTTGAAAAAAATAACCTATAGGACATTTCCATTTCCCATTCAAGCTGACCAACATGAAAACTAGGACCTCAGTTGCTGGCGTATTATTTCCTTCCAAATCTAATTCATTTCCATAATCAGAGAAACCAACAAATTTATCAAGTTTTTTATCCCATACAATTTGTTTCTTTATGGCCATTGCATCAAACACTAAATTGCAATCTTTATCAACTGTTGGTAAACTTTTAAGACATGACAAAACTTCACTTAAAAATCCAGGATTTCCATTGATTGAGCTGGTCCAGTTTCGTATAGCTGATATATGAGGCAACCTTAGGATGGATCTAGAAAATACATATACAACTATGAGTTAATAATATATATTATTTTACTATAATAAGTACTAAGCAGCGTGTTACCAACTAACCGGCAAAATTCATAAGCTTTAGGCGAATAATAATGAAGTGTAAGTGCAAATTCTTTTATATCAGTGGTATAGCGTCGACCTGTAGCCTTACACTCTAAGTTTTTAAGCTAGTTTTTTTATAGTTCTGCCGACATTCCACCAAACTTATCTAACAAAATATCTTCATATTCTGAATTTAGCATACCTTTATTTGTTAAATTTTTTAATAAGTCTTTTAAGTTATTAATAACTTTGTTTTGTCTCCTGACTTTTTGCTGCAATAACTTAATTTTCTTAAATAACTTGGTAGGAGTTGACTTAGCAATATATTTTTGTGGAGATGCTGTGTACATCATTCTATTTTTACATTTATATTTAGATGGTGTTCTTAATAAAACTTTAGTTTGTTCAAAAGCATCATCAACAACTTCTTCAATAACTAAATCTTGAACTTCACTTGTTAGATCTTTAAGATAAAAAGAACAGTAGAAATATTTTATTTTAATTTAATTATTTATATACCTTATAATAAATTAATTTATATCAACAGCTAGTAACTACCTACATAGGTAAGAAAAATATTAATAATAGATGGATCAAGAATACTTGGTGACTTACTTGTATCATCAATGAGAGAACACGAAGTTGTATAACATGGTGTTGTTAACAGTGGTATAGTTTGTTCAAATTCAAAATTATTGTCAACAATTTCTTCAACAACTGGATCTTCAGTGTTTATATCTTTAAGATAATAAGAATAATAAATTATGTTTTCATTCAACTTAAACAATATTTATATAATAATAAGTAACAAACAATTAATGCTTAAATATTCAGTTCAAAAATGAGTACTAAATTACTCACATGTTTCATCAGTCATAGTACACAATGCTGTCACAGGATTATCTTTTTTCTTTTTTTTTAGTGGTGGTCCATTACAAAACAGTTTTGTAGGAATTAATGTTGAATGAATTGACAATTGAAAAATTGATGGAACAGCATCACTTTTCAATGTCAATTTGTAGCTTCCACCAGGATTTTCATAAAAATCTGTAGTCTTAAAATGTTCATGACATAACCGACTATTTTTATTGGGTATAAAACCTTTACGGCCAACTGCCTTAACCCACAATTCTAATTTACTTTGATCATTCATTGGAAATCTATAAAAAATAATAATACATGCAATTGTGACAGTTAAAAGCAAAATTAAACAAAAGAACAATGTTAAAATTAAACGTAGATAAAATTCAAAACGCATTTAATACAAATGCTTACCTGAAAAAATGTAAACCAGAGCCAGCTTGAGCACGATTTTTGCAGCCATGTGCAGAACAGGTAGCAGGCATTATTGAACTATTGAAAAGTAATCAATATTCAATATCATAAAAGCACAGAATGGTATAAAATACAGAATAGATTTAATGCGATTTTATTCTGTGCAAAATTGAAAATACGAAATGCGAACGTCGGTCGCCGAATACTATCATGTTATCACGCCGTATTGATAAGACATTTATATAAACCACGGACTAAGATATACAGGACTGGACACGACAAGGTTGGAGGGTGTGGGGGGTTGACTACGAAATGTAGTACAACAGGCGGTGTTCGGGGGGATACTTTCCTTTTAGCATTACTAGCGCCGTCTTAGTGGATACTTATAGAACTAGAACACATCATACAAATTTCTAGTTCCATAAATATCCACTACGACAGCGCTAGTAATGCTAAAAGGAAAATATACCCCCGAACTCCGCCTGTTGTAATACATTTCGTAACCACAATATTCATCTCGTGTCCAGTCCTGTATATCTTAGTCCGTGATATAAACATTGACCCACACGCATATGGTGGCTGACTTCAACATCCCATATCCTGATGTAGACAAGTTAGCTATCTAGTATATTGATAAAATATTCTATAATAAATATTATTTTTTTACGTTGCCAGCACCGTACATTTTACAATAGTTAAAAAAATTACCGTATGCCGTAGATATATACAACATAATATATTGACGAGCGCTTCCCCGCAGTAAGGCATTTGGCTGGCTTATCATAATAATATAATAACGTTATCATAGTCCATAGAGTTAATCTGCGACAACAGTTAAATTTTTTCTGATCCTATCCAAAAATAATAATTATAATAAAATTGGTTTTTTACGCTTAATTCAAGTATTTGAAAAAATTTCCGGAAACTTCAAAAGTTATGGCAATTCAAAGTTGTCAATATTAAAAAATATAGGTACTTTTGAATGGACGAGCGAGTGACCACGCTGGGAATAAATATACTTAGAAACAATATTGAGGAAAACCGAGGTTTACCTGAGGTAGGTCACACAGCAAATAGGGGGATATTTTCGATTTGCGGAGCGGAGCGACGGTGCCGAGGAGCGTAGCGACGAGTGCCGATACACGCGTAAACGCTGCAACTTTGATATGCCATAACTTGTGAGAACAGTGAGTTTCCGGAAATTTTTGTAACTGGGAAACGGTGTAGCTGGTGGTACGCAAATTTAAAAAGTTTGAGAACCGCTGGTCTAAAGCCCTGTTCACACGATCAAATAATTTGTCAAATATTTGACATTCGTCAAACTCCAAATATTTTAGAACCATTTCTAAAATATTTGAAGTTTGACATACATCAAATATTTGATAAATTATTTGATCGTGTGAACGGGGCTTAAAGAAACTAAAAATTATACAATACAAACTATTACAAATAATACATTTCTATGTATCAAAATTAGAAAATTCTGAATTTTACATATATTTATTTATATATTTTTTAATTCTATGTTAACGTTATTACCTATTTGATAAGCCAGCCAAATGCCTTACTGCGGGGAAGCGATCGTATAATATATTGTTGTATATAATATATTCTATGAAAACTACACATTACACATTTACGTTGGTTATCAGCATGAACTAAGATTATTTATCTATTCATGGTTATCAGCTGTGCTGCCAGTAAGGCACTAAAGAAGTCGTGGGTATGTTCACCCGGCATTTTGCGACACAAGTAACAAGTTATCTAAACCCACAGATATGTACTTTTTTGTTAATAAGCTAATTATTATTATCTTATGTGGTCTTATATATATATATATATTATATATAATAATACTTACGAGAAATAGTGTACTTTCCTAACTCCATTTGTAGAATGTCTATTCGTGCACAAATGTACACTATATGTCTATATGAAGTCACCATCTTAAATTATTAATTATACAAATACAATAATGGTCGAAAAAGGGTCAGTAGTCGGTAAGTTGGGCAACAGCTTGTTTGTATTGTTATCACATCATATTATTTGTAAACATTGCCAAAGTTGCAAATGGCTGCCAGCGTCATTGATAAAAAGAAGTCGGGTACAAGGTGGATCAATCCACCTTGGTCGGGTACCTATCTAGTTATTATATACATATCTGTGTCTTAACCACGGACTAAGATATCTTAAAAATACTCTTATCAAAACTTGACTGTCGTCTGTCATGGGTTTTGAGTGTTTGCCGTTTGGATAGAATTTGTAAAATAAAATATAATATTATAAAATGTTTACTCAACTAAGTAAAATCATTGATTGTAAATACTAGTATTACATTTGATAAAAGTTTTAATATTCAAATTTCACCATAGTTTAATAACAATTAACTTGTAAAAAAAAAATACCGCCGTCCGCCCCAACAAACATTAAATAAAAATGGGTGCATGTACGGCAGTGAACTGTACAAATTCTCATAGAAAAGGTGTTCGTTTTTCATGTATCTACAGTTATTCGTTTTTAAATTACAACAAAATAAGGAAATCGCTACATCAGAAATCGAGTGAATATCCAATATTGTAAAAATTTGAATTTCAAACGCTCATAAAAATTTAATTCGACTTTCTTATAGACATTTTTTTTTTTCATAAAGGTAGATAATCTTATAAGGAATCTTGTATTACATTTTAAAACCTTAGATTTAAAAAGAAAATGTTTACGAATTCTTAACTCAAAATAATTAGCTTATTATCGTGATTTTTCCATATTTTGTCAATTTTTGAACTTTAAATGCTTATAAAAAAAAAACTGTGACTAAGAATTTTTAATATTTTTCAAATGCCAACAATATAGTAGGAGCCTTGTATTAAATTTTCAAGCTTTTTAACTAACAAATAAAATTTTATTGATATTTTTAGAAAAAAACTAAAAAAAAAAATGGAAAAAGAAAATGTGCCTAAACAGTTCAAAATAAATCAAAACATTTTGAAAATGTTATCGTGTATAGAAAATGGAAATATAAACAACCAAACGTTTTCCTTCAAAAGTTTTAAAAAGTAATTTTGTGAATATTGAATATTTGTAAACAATTAAATAAAAATATATGATGAAATTACTAGAGCGTTAGGTACTGCAAAAGAAATTTCGTTACAGTAGTATTTTGTAATTTGCGTTACGTTACTACCCAACACTACTGTACCTACCTACTATCTTTGACATTCTGTATATTCTGATATTATCCTTATGAGTGTTTTCATTTGATACGCATTGGCAAGATTATATTTTACAGATAAAACTAGCATTATTGATTTTACTCCCTGGTGGTTACCATAGCAACCGTGTAGGTTTAAGCTGTTGCAGCTGCAAAAACTCCCCAAAATTTGCTTTTGGTAATGGAGTAACCGAGAGCCTCGTCGCTTCATTCATTTGAGCACAGTCCATGACCCCTTACAGACCTCGTTTGGTCGTTTAAAGTCGCCATATATTGTATGCACACATGCATACTTAATATTTTTTTCGAATACAATATGGTTAGAATATTGAACTGAACATTTACACAGTGGTAGAAGAGCACCATCAACCATCAGGCATCAGGTACATCTATTATAATTTATTATGATTAACAAACAAATATATAAACTTTGTTTAGAATAAAGCTAATAGTACTATTATCATACAGAGTGATTTTTATTTATACTGCACTAGGTAATATGGTAATTAGGTTAATAATTAACCTTTTTTTAAATTTAAAGGACTATTTCAAAATTTAAATGATGAAATTGAAAGTATAAAAAGCATAAATTAAATTATAAATAGGTACAATACCATAATGCCTGACTGATAAAAAAAAATCATCTTGTAATTTAAAATTATGCAATCATATGATAACAACGAGAAGATCATGATACCTACCTCCTTCAGTTCTACCATAACATGTAAATAATATATACGAGTATAAAAATTACTTATTTTATAAACTTTTTGTTATTCCTTTTTTAGGTTGATACCAATTTAATCTTATTCTTATGGTTACACAATTACTACAAATTACTATGATTACATTTCAAGTTCTCATCGATTGAGACTTTTTTAAAAAGTTCCTATTGCAATTTTTTAATTTTGCGTAAATCCCTTCTTCGATTGTTATTGTACCAAGTAATATGAAATAATATTACATAACACTAAAAATTTATTTTATAATATAAATTGTATATAGTACATCATTTATTATAATCACTATCCCGGCCTATGAAGTAATTTAAAATAAATTAACTACCTACGTTATTTTAGTTACATTGTTTAATACGTTGACGGACAGTAACTGCTATAGCAGTCATACTAATTATAAAACTCTATGGATATGCCCAATCAGAGTGACTACCAAATTACAGTAATGTGCATAACTGCATTAGTAGTCATGTCTGTCAACGTGTTAATAATATATAAGTTGTGAATAAATCAAGTAAATAATATTATGTCAAACTACTTTACAACCAGTGGCGTATCCAGGGGGGGGGGGCACAGGGGCCATGCCCCCCCTCGTTGGCCGTATTTACTAGATTTTGTTTTAAAGATTTAAATGTATTCATATGCATGAACGCAATGAACGCATACTTCAATAATACGCTTATCTTATGCCTTAATATACCAGTATTCAGTAATCACTATTACCGTTATCACGTTTCACTAACGGGGTTCTAGTTCCAAAGGGCGCCAGTGAATAGTTACACAGCCGTTTGGTGACACGGACAGTTTAACGGGTCTCCGTTTCTTATACATAAATTAAGTCAAATTCTTCAAAGTAAACAACAAGACTTATCAAAAGCACTAAATGAAGTTGTAACTGTACGAGCATCTTTAGAATCTATTCGTAAAAATGTTGATAGTCATTTCAAAAATATATTTAGTGAAGTACAAGATTGGTTCTAAAATAGACGTCGATATTAAAATACCTCGAGTTTGTGGCAAACATAATCAAAGAGCTAATGTGAACGTTACAAATCCGGAAGATTATTACAAAATAACTATATTCATTCCATTTCTAGACCAAATTATATGTGAATTAAGGACTCGATTTGATCAAAGGTTAAGAGAAATTATCCACTTGAAGTTAATCCCATCACATTTCAATAAATATGATACTAAAACTATTTTAGAGGCTGCAAAAAATATACGAAAATGATCTTCGTTAAGATGCATTGTTACATTTTATTTTTTTTGTTTTCGGTGGTATTTTAGTTAGTATTTTATATGGTAAAATTTTAGACAGTGTGTGCCCCCCCCCCCTAAAAAAAATCCTGCGCCACTGTTTACAACAAGATGTATTATATATCTTTTGATCCTATTAAAAACAAAAATATTTAAACGAAACCTATTACAGAAAATAATTTTAAGCTACAACCATAAACTGTAACCCATAAAGCATTATTATTCAAAAGAAATTAGTATACCTAACAGTAATTTTAGTATAAAGTATCACACTAATATTACTGATATAAATGAAATTCTCTTATATCTCTAACTATTCTCATTTAAATTCTTTAGACGATCGAGTGAATGTTTATAATTGTGATTTACATAAAGTAAAAACGTTATTTTTCTATAATTATTGAGATACAAACGTTAAAATACTACACCTATTCATTGCGTCATGTTATAGTTTATTTAATTGGTATATTATAGGTACCTACACAATTAATATAGGTAGGTACGCAGTAACACTAATAACATTGGGAGGGTGCGGTCCTGTTCCAATTGTATAAAGTAATAAATGTAGGTACGGAGGTTTCAACGTGTACATAAAATAAGATCGCTTCACCAATAAATTATGTTTAAAAAAAAAGAGCCAGTACAATAAAACCAGCGTGCAACGTTATAATGCGCCCTCATATTATTGTTTGTTCTTTTTTTCTTCGGAACGTCGCACCTCGGGTAATATTTAATTTTATTAAGGGCGATGACATTTGATCAGCTGCGTATTACAAGTCTACCGCCCGCCATAAGTTAATTATTATAATATTGAACATATTATTACTCAGCGTTCGTTGTTGTAGTGTGGGTGGGCGTGTGGGACGGATGAGTGGTACTATTGACAAATATCTGTAGCGACCCTCTTATCCGACCACCTACGACAAACACTTCGCCACCAACACGACTTCGCATATTACTATTATATAATAGTGTGTATACATACTTCACCCCCTCGTTCGCCACAGCTGTCCCGAATTTCCGATGAGCAAACAACATCATATATTTTCTGACTAGGGTCATAAAACTCGTATTCGTTATCGACTCGTTTTAACCTACACGTCATTTATTTCTGTACATATTTATTTAGCTACGCTGATAAACAGTGAAATTAATATAATATAGTATTACTAACAGTTATGTCATATTACAATATATAATATAGCAAAGGTAATACGTATTAGTATCATTGTTTTACCTATACAACCACATGCTCTGTACACATATAATTAAATAAAAAATTATAAATTATCGGAATAAAAATAATATTTGTTGTTTCCAAATCAATACGAAGTATTTTAAATTTGGATTTTATTCGGAAACGTGCGTTTATTTGATTGGTTTTAAAATTATGTTTAAATTCTGTATTGATTTTACAATGATGATGTGTATTTTGTATTTGTAATTTTGTGTTTTTACTTTTTATTTATAATAAATAATCAAAATAATGCTTCGATTTTCAACTTCAGTATCTTGTTCGATGGGAAAGTAAATAGAGCTGGTGCAATCAAGAGGTCAAAATTTAAAGTAGTTTGCAAAAGAACCTGGAAAAAAAATAAAGCATGAACTGGAATTTTTACGTAAAATCGGTTTTCGACAAAATCGATTTTGATTTTGGTGTAACCCTAAACTAATTGACCTTGGATGCATTAAAATATTTTTACTTGCTTGGACCTGTTTACGCACATTCTCAATTTCCAATTTTTAGTTTTTATTTCTATAAATATCAATATTGGACGTACGGAATTCAATTATGGGGCTCTGCAAAAATTTCAAACACTAACCGTATCCAACGCTTCCAATCCAAAACGCTCCGAGCCATAACTAAAGCACCATTCTACGTGTCCAACCAGACCTTACATAACGATCTTGCCATCTCACCCGTCTGTGATGTAGCTAGAACTTTTTATAGACGATTTAACTTATCTGTTAAAAACCATAATAATCCCCTAATTAAAGGACTTACGTCGGCAAACATACCCGACAATCCTAGGAAAAGACTAAAAGGCGGTGGTGTCAGGACCTATTAATTTAGTTAATTACCTAATCGTTTTCTACTTATAAATAATTGTTAACTTATTGAAATGTATATAAACAGCTGACAAAGTGTCTTCACTGGAAGGCTTCTTAAATCCGTCCTTTCCTCAAGCCACTTATTCATTCAATTATCTATTTTACTTATTGTTCATATTTTTATTGTAACAGATTGTAAATAAAAATTATAAAAATAAAAAAAAAAAAAAAATAAAATAAATATCAATACAATTTTATTCGTTGGGTCAAAAAGCTTGAAAATGTAATACAAGTCTTCTTATATATTATTATAATGGCAGTTGAAAAATAATAAAAATTCTGAATCACATTTTTTTTATAAGAATTTAAAGTTCGAATTTCAACAAAATGTATAAAATTTAAAATTTAAAAAATATTTTGTAGTTAAAAATGTATAAAACTTTTACAGCTAAGGATTGAAAATTTAAAAGAAGATTCCACGTAAATAAGTTATTCTGTAACCAAAAAAATACAAAAACGCAGTTTTTTTAAATAGTTATTTTATGTTCAGGTTTGGACAAAATCTCATAACCAAGAATATTTTAATTATTTTGTTGTAATTTAAAAATATTATTATATTATATGAAATTTTTACTTTATTGTCATACATTGTACACACAATAACATTTTCATATGTAATTTTTTTGACAAGAATGAATTTATAAATACTGCTCTAGTAGATACTCTAATGGCTACTTAAATTAATTACTTTTATCACTATAATATCATAAATTATAATACCTATCTACTTGGTAATATTGGCATGATAGACCGTCTTCGCTCAGAATCGTTTTTCTTTTACAATAATTTTATACGATTGAATTGAAATTTTATACCACCCATTACGGCGACCCACTGGCCACTTGTACCTTACTGTACAGCAGAGGGACATCCACGTACCCGCTATTTTTCCCTTTATTTTGAAAACTACAATTATTGTTGTAAAAAGAATACAATTTAAGTATTAGTAGTTATGGTTAACGTATTATGTGTGTATCCAAATCTTGAAAAAAACAAAACGGGTAAATTTCTTAATATAAATAATACATTTATTATTATACCATCCATATTTAAGAGTCTTGACCGATGTAAGTCGTCACGCAACTTGGAACTATTACACATTATAGTTTTACATTTTTGTTCATATTGTTACGAATATTTTTTAATGTTGTAATACACATTACTTATCACTTATTAGTTTTAAGTACAATAGTACATTACACATCCACTTGCCCTCTGTTATCCAACTAAAAACAAGTGATCATGAAATAGGTAAAAATAATTTCATTAATAATTTGAGCTATCAATTTTCTTTATGTTCATTATTCACATTATATGTTATAGTACGTCAGCAGATTTATATATTTAGTTGAAACCCTAACTAAGCTTAAAATAAAATAAATGAGCATAAGGTTTTCTATGTCTTCCGTGTATTTTCACTGTCTTGAGATCTTCAAGCAATTTGAAAAAAATATTGCAATTTTGATGGTAGATTCGTATTTCATCCTATAATAGGTAGGTAACCTATAAGTCTATTATGTGAATATATTACAGATAAATATACCAAAATGATGCGATGTATAGTGTTACGGTTTACCTTAAAAAAATTACTCCGTACATAATATAGCACGTATAGTATAGTACTATAGCGTATAGTGTATAGTGTATAATACCTACTTACTGAAAATAAGATAATTTATCAGGTGTGTTACCCTAACACCCAAACTTACTACTTATACTTACTAACATACTTCCGAAATCATAAATTGTTATCAAACAGTAGTATGTACTTTATTTTGTACAATTTTGTACAATCCTCATACCCCCTAAAATCCAATTAATCTTAGTTCTTACGGGTCTTGCTTTAAATCGTACAGTATTATAATAAATTATGCCTTTAATTTTGTACTATTGTGTACAACCAAAATAACATTTTCACAAAATTGTACAAAATAAAGTTCCTTCATAATACTGCTTGGTTACAAGTTATGATTTCGGAAGTACGGGTTCTGGCGTAAGCACCTTCATTGAACGCCTATTCGCCTGCATGTTTAGGGGCATCAACCCGATTTCAAAACTTATTTCATCCCTTCAGCACAACTGATATATTATATTACAATATTATACAATATAATATTATATTATACGCCCTACGGCATATGCCTCGCCATGCGCACAACGCTCGAAATAAGTCCTGGGAAAAATCTAATAACAAAGATGGCACCTGCGTGATTGACGTGGGACAGACCGGGACCCTTCGGAGCCAGGCAGCTGAAAATTTTAGGTAGATGACAAAGAGGAGCGTGGGGTGGAAGTGAGCGGACCGGGTCGTAGAGTATACGAGGTTCAGTATAATATAAATGTCTGAATGAAAACACAAGGGGTTTATAATCCACCAAATTAATATTGACGTCATCGTTCGGGCAGCAACAATGAGTCGTGTATGTATCATGAGTCATGACGTATTTATGTATGTTTGGGTGTGTGTAAAATATACATTTAATTATAAAATATCAAGAAAAAACTTACACATTCGTTTTTCAAAAATATTTTGATGTGGTACCACAGTTAGACTGAAATGTATAATTGTTTCAAGTTTTATATTTTATACTTATACAGTTATACGATAAAATATGATAGCTATTAGGAATAGCTTTATTAGATCGCTATTCTTATTATTTATTTAATAAGTTGGTTTTTTTGAAATTAATGTTGATTCATGTTGTTTTTACCAACTGTATTTAGGATATGCACTGAAACATCTATATAACGAAATTCATCTTGGCAAAATGTTCTGTTTAAAGAAATATTTTTGAGATCTAAACCAAATTATTTAACTCAACGAAATTCTTTATATTATGAATGTTTCACTGTAGTATTAAGTATATTATACATCGATCTAATAGTTATCTATATTTACATTAAAATAGTTGCTTCCTATATCAGTAAAAGTTTATATTTTTTTGTTTGTCATACAGATTAATATTTCGATTGTTTTGCTTCTTGGAAAGTTGGAAACACATTCGACCCCGAGTTGCTCACAGTATAATATTGTACCTACTTGTGATTCAACCAATATAAAGAAAAAAAATCCATATAATATGAACAAAACATTATTTATGCATTCAAAACATCTTGTAAATACAATCGAAAACTACAAGACGATTCAATTACATTATTTGTATAATTCAAGAGTCAAGTTACTAATTTTAAAACGTATGTAATTATAGTTTATAATATGTATTATGTAACAACTAAAAATATATACTTTTTGCTTTTCAAATTATTTAAGTAAGGCACATGTTTTATTTAAAACAGGAAGGTTGATTTTTATTTAACTAACATCATAGTCAACAACATCAACAATCATCAAATATTTTGAGCCAATTTCACAAAATTCAAATTGCAATTTACACAGCATTTTGCTGTGCAAAATAATTTCAGAGGAATAATAAACAATATACTTACTCCATTCATCGGAATTAACTAATTATTACATCTAAATACCAAATATGAGTGTAATGCTTGAATATAAGATTGTTGATCAGACGTAAATTATTTATTCATGATTTTTTCAAATTAATTTTTATTGTACTTCTATACTAGATAATGCCAATTATATAATTTTAAGTTAGATCTTAAGAAACGTATGAAAAGTATGGTAATTTATTTAATTCTCAATTGTTTAAATGGATTGAAAATTAAACCAATTGTGTACTACCATGTAAATTAAAATAGCACTACATACTAACACAAATGTTTTATATTTGCTATGTATGAATGTACAAAACAGAAACAAATAAAAAACATAATTTCGGTCAATTACAACACAAAATGTTTGTAATATTTAGTAAAATTCCTGAATTTTAACTTTTCCATTATTGGTTATGAGTCCATAACGTCCTTATATTCTAGGCCAAATATAATATATAGGTATGTGGGTATGATATTGTGACGACTAAAAACTAGGATGTTAAAAACCAGGATGTAATTAAAGAAGTATAATACAAATTTGTTTAGAAATGTCGAAACATTATAATATCAATGCTAAAATCAGTCAAAAAAAGTAATATTTTTGAATGGGCATAGGTATTGGTATAGGGCATGGGCATAGGTATTGAATTATTTTCTAAAATGTAAATTTTTCCGAGCAAAAGTTATTTTCTACATTTTAGTCTTTCTTATGTTAATACCTATTTTAATATTTATTTACAGTTTTGATATTATATTTGTGGATAATACTTTTTTATGATTTGCTTGTTCAATATAAGTTTAATATTAAATATTATTATATTCATATACCTTTCCATATCGAATCACATTTTTTAAGATTCTATAATTATCAATAATTTTCTTAAATTAATTTTTGCATATATTTCATACGTATCTAAAAACTAAAAATATATTTTTACTTGAATCTTATTTGTGCGATAAAAGGTCAGAATTATCTATCTCCTTTTTTGAATTTACATGTTTTAGTTTCTACGCACTTATCTATACCATAGTTATTAACAGTTGACCATATATTTGTTTGCATCACTGAATTTGCAAAGTCCCTCGTTATAGTCAGTTGTGGATTTGTTAAAAATTGTTTTACAAACATTTATTAAGTAGGTAGGTACTTAATATAACACTCATTAGTCATGATGGCCCATCATTGATGGGGTGCGCACATCGGCGATCACCGATGAACAATGATAGTGGTATAAATAAGTACCTAGATAAAAACTGCGTTGGCTTAATATAATAAGAATATTAACAAATACGAGCAGTGACCCTCAGTCAACAGTTACAGAACTGCAGTCTACGAGGATTGGAAGTACAACTTGTGCGTCGAATACTGTCAGATTGGACATGGATATCGCGGATCAACTCCGCCAGAATACCGGATAGATAAAAAGGTAATGAAAACGTCAGATGTAAACTCCACCAGTTTTGTTTTCTTATCTGGATGGCTATATGGAAACTCCACCATTGTTAAGGCCTTGCTTATGTAAAACTAAATAATAGGTAGATATATCTCAACTAAATAAACTCGAAATTCAAAATGAAAAAATATTATGGTGTTAGAGAACGCTATAGATAGTTATAATAATGGGTTTTTATTAGAATTAGTAGTTAGAATATCTACAAATTGTATCACATAATTTTATGTCATAATATAACATACCTACATATTTTGTGGTTATTACAATTTACAATTATCTATTATGATTTTTTAACGTAATACTGGCCATTACATTTTGTATAATTTTTTCGGACAATTATTAATTTTATTTTTATGTTTTATATATTTTTTGGCATTCATGTATAGTGTCACATACATAATTATTATTATAATAAAATTATGATTTAAAAAAAAAAGATAGGTACCTATACCTATAATTATATGTATTGTATACTGTTTCTTGAATTTCTTCACTGGTGAAGTTTACCTAAATCCAATTTTTCCAGTTTTATTTTCTGTAAGAGTTAACACTAAAAAAAGGTACTTGTGGCGGAGTTTACATGAGACCAGTTCACATACATAAATAACAAGTACTTACCTAATAATCCTTAATAAAACAAATATAATTATGTAATATGGTATACATTATATTAGGTACAAGATATTATTGGTTTTAACGTAAAAAATGTTATATTTATTTAAGGTAGAATAAAAAAAAATTAGATATTTAAATACACTACTATAATACTTATATTATTATGTTCGTCGTCGAACTTGGATCAGTTAAAATACAATAATATCAACGTCAACAACCTTACTGCGACGATCGTTTTTCACGAATTACTATATGTATATATTAACATATAGAACCCGTTTAAAATGGTAGTTGCAGTAAAGGTGAACCTGCACCGCTGCCACCAACACTTCAGTTTAATATATTTTTTAGAAAATAATTATAATATGGACATATTAATATGTATTTATATGATTATTGCAATAAATCAAATTAAAAAATTGATCAGCAACGATATTGATTTTGATTTCATATATTTTTAAGAAAGTAATTTAAGGAAAATCAATTTATGTATTCGTACTTAGATTAGATACATTTTGGTTGTACAACGTTGCACTGATATCGCGGAAGCATAACTTAAATTATTATTATAAAAAAATTAAAAGAGATATCTGTTTGGTTATTTTTATAATTAATTAATATTTGTTTGTACTATTTAAAAAATACGTTGATCTGATTGTTTTACTATACCAAATATAGCTACCTAGTTAAAAACAGCACCAGTCCTAATGTTTAAGAGGTTAAAATATGTTTATTTAAATACACTGTGATTATAGTCTTGAAATATGATATAAATTCATTACGACCGTTACCTACCTTTATCAATTGGTAACTTTAAAACCGACTGTACTCAATTGTCTTTAAATATTATACCACTTTATATTTTAAACCGTGCTAAATCAAACAGAAAATTTAAATTTAAACATATTTAAATTTGTTATACACTTATACAGTTATACCTATAATAACTAACAAATATATTAAGAAACCGTATACTTGAATATACAAAAACAAATCACTAAGTATTTAAATATACTTTACATAGGTAGTTAATTCGTGATTTTAGGACAACAAACTACATTTGAAGGAATACTAATTAGTTTTATTCCTAATGAGATTCGGTTGATAGTGGGCATAGTCCACTGCATATTCCAATAATTAATAAATGTGTGAGCACAAACGTATTTCCACAAGAGAACAGCGCATTTCTTCTAGAATTTATGATTGGTAAATTGGAAAAATAATTTTTATGTATAGTTTCGTCATTATTTTTTACACAAGCCGTTCTGATAATTAACACATAGGTAGTTCTATAATAATGACAACAGACTTCAAATGACCTTTCGCGATATAACTGGGTCGGTCTCTTATCGCGAACCACTAAGGGATTTAAAATTTAGCGGTTGGTGATAAGTGATCGAATCAAGTTTTGGATTTCGTTTGATATATTTCAATAAAGTTTAAATTTGTTTTTTTTAACAGTCATTAATAAAAAAATGTATATAATATATGTTTATGATAGTTCAAATTCAAAAGTTCTTCATGCTCCTGCAGCGATAAAACTGGGTCGTCCCATTATCACGAAAAACTATGTGATTTAAAATTTAGTAGTTTGTGATATACGGTCGAATCAAGTTTTGGATTTCGTCTGATAGATTTCAAAATAATTAAATTTGTTTATTTTGTAAAAATTTACTTGTAAACTTATATGTGTATATATATTAATAATATTGGTTCAAACTAAAATGTTTTTCAGGCTACTAAAAGACATAACTGGGTCGAACTCTTATCGCGAACCGCTCATTGATTTAAAATTTAGCGGTTGGTGATAAGTGATCGAATCAAGTTTTGGATTTCGTCTGATAGATTTCAAAATATTTAAATTCGTTTTTTTTTGTAAAAATTTACTTGTTAACTCATGTGTATATATATTAATAATATAAGTTCAAATTAAAATGTTTTTCAGGCTACTAAAAGACATAACTGGGTCGAACTCTTATCGCGAACCGCTCATTGATTTAAAATTTAGTGGTTGGTGATAAGCGATCGAATCAAGTTTTGGATTTCGTCTGATAGATTTCAAAATATTTAAATTTGTTTTTTTTGTAAAAATTTGCTTGTAAACTTATGTGTATATATATTAATAATATTGGTTCAAATTAAAATGTTTTTCAGGCTACTAAAAGACATAACTGGGTCGGGCTCTTATCACGAACCACTATGTGATTTAAAATTTAGTAGTTTGTGATAAGCGATCGAATCAAGTTTTGGATTTCGTCTGATAGATTTCAAAATATTTAAATTTGTTTTTTTTGTAAAAATTTGCTTGTAAACTTATGTGTATATATATTAATAATATTGGTTCAAATTAAAATGTTTTTCAGGCTACTAAAAGACATAACTGGGTCGAACTCTTATCGCGAACCGCTCATTGATTTAAAATTTAGCGGTTAGTGATAAGTGATCGAATCAAGTTTTGGATTTCGTCTGATAGATTTCAAAATATTTAAATTTGTTTTTTTTGTAAAAATTTACTTGTAAACTTATGTGTATATATATTAATAATATTGGTTCAAATTAAAATGTTTTTCAGGCTACTAAAAGACATAACTGGGTCGAACTCTTATCGCGAACCGCTCATTGATTTAAAATTTAGCGGTTAGTGATAAGTGATCGAATCAAGTTTTGGATTTCGTCTGATAGATTTCAAAATATTTAAATTTGTTTTTTTTGTAAAAATTTACTTGTAAACTTATGTGTATATATATTAATAATATTGGTTAAAATTAAAATGTTTTTCAGGCTACTAAAAGACATAATTGGGTCGAACTCTTATCGCGAACCGCTCATTGATTTAAAATTTAGCGGTTGGTGATAAGCGATCGAATCAAGTTTTGGATTTCGTCTGATAGATTTCAAAATATTTAAATTTGTTTTTTTTTGTAAAAATTTACTTATAAACTTATGTGTATATGTATTAATTATATTTGTTCAAATTAAAATGTTTTTCAGGCTACTAGAAGACATAACTGGGTCGAACTCTTATCGCGAACCGCTCATTGATTTAAAATTTAGCGGTTGGTGATAAGCGATCGAATCAAGTTTTGGATTTCGTCTGATAGATTTCAAAATATTTAAATTTGTTTTTTTTTGTAAAAATTTACTTGTAAACTTATGTGTATATGTATTAATTATATTGGTTCAAATTAAAATGTTTTTCAGGCTACTAAAAGACATAACTGGGTCGGGCTCTTATCGCGAACCATTATGTGATTTATAATTTAGTAGTTTGTGATAAGCGGTCGAATCAAGTTTTGGATTTCGTCTGATAGATTTCAAAATATTTAAATTTGTTTTTTTTGTAAAAATTTACTTATAAACTTATGTGTATATGTATTAATTATATTGGTTCAAATTAAAATGTTTTTCAGGCTACTAAAAGACATAACTGGGTCGAACTCTTATCGCGAACCGCTCATTGATTTAAAATTTAGCGGTTAGTGATAAGTGATCGAATCAAGTTTTGGATTTCGTCTGATAGATTTCAAAATATTTAAATTTGTTTTTTTTTGTAAAAATTTACTTATAAACTTATGTGTATATGTATTAATTATATTTGTTCAAATTAAAATGTTTTTCAGGCTACTAGAAGACATAACTGGGTCGAACTCTTATCGCGAACCGCTCATTGATTTAAAATTTAGTAGTTTGTGATAAGCGGTCGAATCAAGTTTTGGATTTCGTCTGATTGATTTCAAAATGTTTAAATTTGTTTTTTTTGTAAAAATTTACTTATAAACTTATGTGTATATGTATTAGTTAAATTGGTTCAAATTAAAATGTTTTTCAGGCTACTAAAAGACATAACTGGGTCGAACTCTTATCGCGAACCGCTCATTGATTTAAAATTTAGTGGTTGGTGATAAGTGATCGAATCAAGTTTTGGATTTCGTCTGATAGATTTCAAAATATTTTAATTTGTTTTTTTTGTAAAAATTTACTTATAAACTTATGTGTATATATATTAATAATATTGGTTCAAATTAAAATGTTTTTCAGGCTACTAAAAGACATAACTGGGTCGAACTCTTATCGCGAACCGCTCATTGATTTAAAATTTAGCGGTTAGTGATAAGTGATCGAATCAAGTTTTGGATTTCGTCTGATAGATTTCAAAATATTTAAATTTGTTTTTTTTTGTAAAAATTTACTTATAAACTTATGTGTATATGTATTAATTATATTTGTTCAAATTAAAATGTTTTTCAGGCTACTAGAAGACATAACTGGGTCGAACTCTTATCGCGAACCGCTCATTGATTTAAAATTTAGTAGTTTGTGATAAGCGGTCGAATCAAGTTTTGGATTTCGTCTGATTGATTTCAAAATGTTTAAATTTGTTTTTTTTGTAAAAATTTACTTATAAACTTATGTGTATATGTATTAGTTAAATTGGTTCAAATTAAAATGTTTTTCAGGCTACTAAAAGACATAACTGGGTCGAACTCTTATCGCGAACCGCTCATTGATTTAAAATTTAGTGGTTGGTGATAAGTGATCGAATCAAGTTTTGGATTTCGTCTGATAGATTTCAAAATATTTTAATTTGTTTTTTTTGTAAAAATTTACTTATAAACTTATGTGTATATATATTAATAATATTGGTTCAAATTAAAATGTTTTTCAGGCTACTAAAAGACATAACTGGGTCGAACTCTTATCGCGAACCGCTCATTGATTTAAAATTTAGCGGTTGGTGATAAGCGATCGAATCAAGTTTTGGATTTCGTCTGATAGATTTCAAAATATTTAAATTTGTTTTTTTTTGTAAAAATTTACTTTAAACTTATGTGTAAATGTATTAATTATATTGGTTCAAATTAAAATGTTTTTCAGGCTACTAAAAGACATAACTGGGCCGAACTCTTATCGCGAACCGCTCATTGATTTAAAATTTAGCGGTTGGTGATAAGCGATCGAATCAAGTTTTGGATTTCGTCTGATAGATTTCAAAATATTTAAATTTGTTTTTTTTTGTAAAAATTTACTTGTAAACTTATGTGTATATGTATTAATTATATTGGTTCAAATTAAAATGTTTTTCAGGCTACTAAAAGACATAATTGGGTCGAACTCTTCTCGCGAACCGCTCATTGATTAAAAATTTAGCGGTTGGTGATAAGCGATCGAATCAAGTTTTGGATTTCGTCTGATAGATTTCAAAATATTTTAATTTGTTTTTTTTTTGTAAAAATTTACTTGTAAACTTATGTGTATATGTATTAATTATATTGGTTCAAATTAAAATGTTTTTCAGGCTACTAAAAGACATAACTGGGTCGAACTCTTATCGCGAACCGCTCATTGATTTAAAATTTAGTAGTTTGTGATAAGCGGTCGAATCAAGTTTTGGATTTCGTCTGATAGATTTCTAAATATTTAAATTTGTTTTTTTTTTGTAAAAATTTACTTATAAACTTATGTGTATATGTATTAATTATATTGGTTCAAATTAAAATGTTTTTCAGGCTACTAAAGACATAACTGTTTCGAACTCTTATCGCGAACCGCTCATTGATTTAAAATTTAGCGGTTGGTGATAAGCGATCGAATCAAGTTTTGGATTTCGTCTGATAGATTTCAAAATATTTAAATTTGTTTTTTTTGTAAAAATTTACTTGTAAACTTATATGTGTATATATATTAATAATATTGGTTCAAATTAAAATGTTTTTCAGGCTACTAAAAGACATAACTGGGTCGAACTCTTATCAAGAACCGCTCATTGATCTAAAATTTAGCGGTTGGTGATAAGCGAGCGAATCAAGTTTTGGATTTCGTCTGATAGATTTCAAAATATTTAAATTTGTTTTTTTTGTAAAAATTTACTTGTAAACTTATGTGTATATATATTAATAATATTGGTTCAAATTAAAATGTTTTTCAGGCTACTAAAAGACATAACTGGGTCGAACTCTTATCGCGAACCACTGAGGGGTTTAAAATTTAGTGGTTGGTGATAAGCGATCGAATCAAGTTTTGGATTTCGTCTGATAGATTTCTAAATATTTAAATTTGTTTTTTTGGTAAAAATTTGCTTGTAAACTTATGTGTATATATATTAATAATATTGGTTCAAATTAAAATGTTTTTCAGGCAACTAAAAGACATAACTGGGTCGGGCTCTTATCGCGAACCACTATGTGATTTATAATTTAGTAGTTTGTGATAAGCGGTCGAATCAAGTTTTGGATTTCGTCTGATAGATTTCAAAATATTTAAATTTGTTTTTTTTTGTAAAAATTTACTTATAAACTTATGTGTATATGTATTAATTATATTGGTTCAAATTAAAATGTTTTTCAGGCTACTAAAAGACAAAACAGGGTCGAACTCTTATCGCGAACCGCTCATTGATTTTAAATTTAGCGGTTGGTGATAAGTGATCGAATCAAGTTTTGGATTTCGTCTGATAGATTTCAAAATATTTTAATTTGTTTTTTTTTGTAAAAATTTACTTATAAACTTATGTGTATATATATTAATAATATTGGTTCAAATTAAAATGTTTTTCAGGCTACAAAAAGATATAACCGGGTCGAACTCTTATCGCGAACCGCTCATTGATTAAAAATTTAGCGGTTGGTGATAAGTGATCGAATCAAGTTTTGGATTTCGTCTGATAGATTTCAAAATATTTTAATTTGTTTTTTTTGTAAAAATTTACTTGTAAACTTATGTGTAGATATATTAATAATATTGGTTCAAATTAAAATGTTTTTCAGGCTACTAAAAGACATAACTGGGTCGAACTCTTATCGCGAACCGCTCATTGATTTAAAATTTAGTGGTTGGCGATAAGTGATCGAATCAAGTTTTGGATTTCGTCTGATAGATTTCAAAATATTTTAATTTGTTTTTTTTGTAAAAATTTACTTATAAACTTATGTGTATATATATTAATAATATTGGTTCAAATTAAAATGTTTTTCAGGCTACTAAAAGACATAACTGGGTCGAACTCTTATCGCGAACCGCTCATTGATTTAAAATTTAGCGGTTGGTGATAAGCGATCGAATCAAGTTTTGGATTTCGTCTGATAGATTTCAAAATATTTAAATTTGTTTTTTTTTGTAAAAATTTACTTATAAACTTATGTGTATATATATTAATAATATTGGTTCAAATTAAAATGTTTTTCAGGCTACTAAAAGACATAACTGGGTCGAACTCTTATCGCGAACCGCTCATTGATTTAAAATTTAGCGGTTGGTGATAAGCGATCGAATCAAGTTTTGGATTTCGTCTGATAGATTTCAAAATATTTAAATTTGTTTTTTTTTGTAAAAATTTACTTTAAACTTATGTGTAAATGTATTAATTATATTGGTTCAAATTAAAATGTTTTTCAGGCTACTAAAAGACATAACTGGGCCGAACTCTTATCGCGAACCGCTCATTGATTTAAAATTTAGCGGTTGGTGATAAGCGATCGAATCAAGTTTTGGATTTCGTCTGATAGATTTCAAAATATTTAAATTTGTTTTTTTTTGTAAAAATTTACTTGTAAACTTATGTGTATATGTATTAATTATATTGGTTCAAATTAAAATGTTTTTCAGGCTACTAAAAGACATAATTGGGTCGAACTCTTCTCGCGAACCGCTCATTGATTAAAAATTTAGCGGTTGGTGATAAGCGATCGAATCAAGTTTTGGATTTCGTCTGATAGATTTCAAAATATTTTAATTTGTTTTTTTTTGTAAAAATTTACTTGTAAACTTATGTGTATATGTATTAATTATATTGGTTCAAATTAAAATGTTTTTCAGGCTACTAAAAGACATAACTGGGTCGAACTCTTATCGCGAACCGCTCATTGATTTAAAATTTAGTAGTTTGTGATAAGCGGTCGAATCAAGTTTTGGATTTCGTCTGATAGATTTCTAAATATTTAAATTTGTTTTTTTTTTGTAAAAATTTACTTATAAACTTATGTGTATATGTATTAATTATATTGGTTCAAATTAAAATGTTTTTCAGGCTACTAAAGACATAACTGGGTCGAACTCTTATCGCGAACCGCTCATTGATTTAAAATTTAGCGGTTGGTGATAAGCGATCGAATCAAGTTTTGGATTTCGTCTGATAGATTTCAAAATATTTAAATTTGTTTTTTTTGTAAAAATTTACTTGTAAACTTATATGTGTATATATATTAATAATATTGGTTCAAATTAAAATGTTTTTCAGGCTACTAAAAGACATAACTGGGTCGAACTCTTATCAAGAACCGCTCATTGATCTAAAATTTAGCGGTTGGTGATAAGCGAGCGAATCAAGTTTTGGATTTCGTCTGATAGATTTCAAAATATTTAAATTTGTTTTTTTGTAAAAATTTACTTGTAAACTTATGTGTATATATATTAATAATATTGGTTCAAATTAAAATGTTTTTCAGGCTACTAAAAGACATAACTGGGTCGAACTCTTATCGCGAACCACTGAGGGGTTTAAAATTTAGTGGTTGGTGATAAGCGATCGAATCAAGTTTTGGATTTCGTCTGATAGATTTCTAAATATTTAAATTTGTTTTTTTGGTAAAAATTTGCTTGTAAACTTATGTGTATATATATTAATAATATTGGTTCAAATTAAAATGTTTTTCAGGCAACTAAAAGACATAACTGGGTCGGGCTCTTATCGCGAACCACTATGTGATTTATAATTTAGTAGTTTGTGATAAGCGGTCGAATCAAGTTTTGGATTTCGTCTGATAGATTTCAAAATATTTAAATTTGTTTTTTTTTGTAAAAATTTACTTATAAACTTATGTGTATATGTATTAATTATATTGGTTCAAATTAAAATGTTTTTCAGGCTACTAAAAGACAAAACAGGGTCGAACTCTTATCGCGAACCGCTCATTGATTTTAAATTTAGCGGTTGGTGATAAGTGATCGAATCAAGTTTTGGATTTCGTCTGATAGATTTCAAAATATTTTAATTTGTTTTTTTTTGTAAAAATTTACTTATAAACTTATGTGTATATATATTAATAATATTGGTTCAAATTAAAATGTTTTTCAGGCTACAAAAAGATATAACCGGGTCGAACTCTTATCGCGAACCGCTCATTGATTAAAAATTTAGCGGTTGGTGATAAGTGATCGAATCAAGTTTTGGATTTCGTCTGATAGATTTCAAAATATTTTAATTTGTTTTTTTTGTAAAAATTTACTTGTAAACTTATGTGTAGATATATTAATAATATTGGTTCAAATTAAAATGTTTTTCAGGCTACTAAAAGACATAACTGGGTCGAACTCTTATCGCGAACCGCTCATTGATTTAAAATTTAGCGGTTGGTGATAAGCGATCGAATCAAGTTTTGGATTTCGTCTGATAGATTTCAAAATATTTAAATTTGTTTTTTTTTGTAAAAATTTACTTGTAAACTTATGTGTATATGTATTAATTATATTGGTTCAAATTAAAATGTTTTTCAGGCTACTAAAAGACATAACTGGGTCGAACTCTTATCGCGAACCGCTCATTGATTTAAAATTTAGTAGTTTGTGATAAGCGGTCGAATCTAGTTTTGGATTTCGTCTGATTGATTTCAAAATATTTAAATTTGTTTTTTTTTGTAAAAATTTACTTATAAACTTATGTGTATATGTATTAATTAAATTGGTTAAAATTAAAATGTTTTTCAGGCTACTAAAAGACATAACTGGGTCAAAATCTTATCGCGAACCGCTCATTGATTTAAAATTTAGCGGTTGGTGATAAGCGATCGAATCAAGTTTTGGATTTCGCCTGATAGGTTTCAAAATATTTAAATTTGTTTTTTTTGTAAAAATTTACTTGTAAACTTATGTGTATATGTATTAATTATATTGGTTCAAATTAAAATGTTTTTCAGGCTACTAAAAGACATAACTGGGTCGAACTCTTATCGCGAACCGCTCATTGATTTAAAATTTAGCGGTTGGTGATAAGCGATCGAATCAAGTTTTGGATTTCGTCTGATAGATTTCAAAATATTTAAATTTGTTTTTTTTTGTAAAAATTTACTTGTAAACTTATGTGTATATGTATTAATTATATTGGTTCAAATTAAAATGTTTTTCAGGCAACTAAAAGACATAACTGGGTCGGGCTCTTATCGCGAACCACTATGTGATTTATAATTTAGTAGTTTGTGATAAGCGGTCGAATCAAGTTTTGGATTTCGTCTGATAGATTTCAAAATATTTAAATTTGTTTTTTTTTGTAAAAATTTACTTATAAACTTATGTGTATATGTATTAATTACATTGGTTCAAATTAAAATGTTTTTCAGGCTACTAAAAGACAAAACAGGGTCGAACTCTTATCGCGAACCGCTCATTGATTTTAAATTTAGCGGTTGGTGATAAGTGATCGAATCAAGTTTTGGATTTCGTCTGATAGATTTCAAAATATTTAAATTTGTTTTTTTGTAAAAATTTGCTTGTAAACTTATGTGTATATGTATTAATTATATTTGTTCAAATTAAAA
Source organism: Macrosiphum euphorbiae (assembly GCA_949089665.1). Lineage (NCBI taxonomy): Eukaryota > Metazoa > Arthropoda > Insecta > Hemiptera > Aphididae > Macrosiphum > Macrosiphum euphorbiae. The sequence continues at coordinate 11,695,765 of CARXXK010000001.1, read as the reverse complement.
TGTTTTTCAGGCTACTAGAAGACATAACTGGGTCGAACTCTTATCGCGAACCGCTCATTGATTTAAAATTTAGCGGTTGGTGATAAGCGATCGAATCAAGTTTTGGATTTCGTCTGATAGATTTCAAAATATTTAAATTTGTTTTTTTTTGTAAAAATTTACTTGTAAACTTATGTGTATATGTATTAATTATATTGGTTCAAATTAAAATGTTTTTCAGGCTACTAAAAGACATAACTGGGTCGGGCTCTTATCGCGAACCATTATGTGATTTATAATTTAGTAGTTTGTGATAAGCGGTCGAATCAAGTTTTGGATTTCGTCTGATAGATTTCAAAATATTTAAATTTGTTTTTTTTTGTAAAAATTTACTTGTAAACTTATGTGTATATGTATTAATTATATTGGTTCAAATTAAAATGTTTTTCAGGCTACTAAAAGACATAATTGGGTCGAACTCTTCTCGCGAACCGCTCATTGATTAAAAATTTAGCGGTTGGTGATAAGCGATCGAATCAAGTTTTGGATTTCGTCTGATAGATTTCAAAATATTTTAATTTGTTTTTTTTTGTAAAAATTTACTTGTAAACTTATGTGTATATGTATTAATTATATTGGTTCAAATTAAAATGTTTTTCAGGCTACTAAAAGACATAACTGGGTCGAACTCTTATCGCGAACCGCTCATTGATTTAAAATTTAGTAGTTTGTGATAAGCGGTCGAATCAAGTTTTGGATTTCGTCTGATAGATTTCTAAATATTTAAATTTGTTTTTTTTTTGTAAAAATTTACTTATAAACTTATGTGTATATGTATTAATTATATTGGTTCAAATTAAAATGTTTTTCAGGCTACTAAAGACATAACTGGGTCGAACTCTTATCGCGAACCGCTCATTGATTTAAAATTTAGCGGTTGGTGATAAGCGATCGAATCAAGTTTTGGATTTCGTCTGATAGATTTCAAAATATTTAAATTTGTTTTTTTTGTAAAAATTTACTTGTAAACTTATATGTGTATATATATTAATAATATTGGTTCAAATTAAAATGTTTTTCAGGCTACTAAAAGACATAACTGGGTCGAACTCTTATCAAGAACCGCTCATTGATCTAAAATTTAGCGGTTGGTGATAAGCGAGCGAATCAAGTTTTGGATTTCGTCTGATAGATTTCAAAATATTTAAATTTGTTTTTTTTGTAAAAATTTACTTGTAAACTTATGTGTATATATATTAATAATATTGGTTCAAATTAAAATGTTTTTCAGGCTACTAAAAGACATAACTGGGTCGAACTCTTATCGCGAACCACTGAGGGGTTTAAAATTTAGTGGTTGGTGATAAGCGATCGAATCAAGTTTTGGATTTCGTCTGATAGATTTCTAAATATTTAAATTTGTTTTTTTGGTAAAAATTTGCTTGTAAACTTATGTGTATATATATTAATAATATTGGTTCAAATTAAAATGTTTTTCAGGCAACTAAAAGACATAACTGGGTCGGGCTCTTATCGCGAACCACTATGTGATTTATAATTTAGTAGTTTGTGATAAGCGGTCGAATCAAGTTTTGGATTTCGTCTGATAGATTTCAAAATATTTAAATTTGTTTTTTTTTGTAAAAATTTACTTATAAACTTATGTCTATATGTATTAATTATATTGGTTCAAATTAAAATGTTTTTCAGGCTACTAAAAGACAAAACAGGGTCGAACTCTTATCGCGAACCGCTCATTGATTTTAAATTTAGCGGTTGGTGATAAGTGATCGAATCAAGTTTTGGATTTCGTCTGATAGATTTCAAAATATTTTAATTTGTTTTTTTTTGTAAAAATTTACTTATAAACTTATGTGTATATATATTAATAATATTGGTTCAAATTAAAATGTTTTTCAGGCTACAAAAAGATATAACCGGGTCGAACTCTTATCGCGAACCGCTCATTGATTAAAAATTTAGCGGTTGGTGATAAGTGATCGAATCAAGTTTTGGATTTCGTCTGATAGATTTCAAAATATTTTAATTTGTTTTTTTTGTAAAAATTTACTTGTAAACTTATGTGTAGATATATTAATAATATTGGTTCAAATTAAAATGTTTTTCAGGCTACTAAAAGACATAACTGGGTCGAACTCTTATCGCGAACCGCTCATTGATTTAAAATTTAGCGGTTGGTGATAAGCGATCGAATCAAGTTTTGGATTTCGTCTGATAGATTTCAAAATATTTAAATTTGTTTTTTTTTGTAAAAATTTACTTGTAAACTTATGTGTATATGTATTAATTATATTGGTTCAAATTAAAATGTTTTTCAGGCTACTAAAAGACATAACTGGGTCGAACTCTTATCGCGAACCGCTCATTGATTTAAAATTTAGTAGTTTGTGATAAGCGGTCGAATCTAGTTTTGGATTTCGTCTGATTGATTTCAAAATATTTAAATTTGTTTTTTTTTGTAAAAATTTACTTATAAACTTATGTGTATATGTATTAATTAAATTGGTTAAAATTAAAATGTTTTTCAGGCTACTAAAAGACATAACTGGGTCAAAATCTTATCGCGAACCGCTCATTGATTTAAAATTTAGCGGTTGGTGATAAGCGATCGAATCAAGTTTTGGATTTCGCCTGATAGGTTTCAAAATATTTAAATTTGTTTTTTTTGTAAAAATTTACTTGTAAACTTATGTGTATATGTATTAATTATATTGGTTCAAATTAAAATGTTTTTCAGGCTACTAAAAGACATAACTGGGTCGAACTCTTATCGCGAACCGCTCATTGATTTAAAATTTAGCGGTTGGTGATAAGCGATCGAATCAAGTTTTGGATTTCGTCTGATAGATTTCAAAATATTTAAATTTGTTTTTTTTTGTAAAAATTTACTTGTAAACTTATGTGTATATGTATTAATTATATTGGTTCAAATTAAAATGTTTTTCAGGCAACTAAAAGACATAACTGGGTCGGGCTCTTATCGCGAACCACTATGTGATTTATAATTTAGTAGTTTGTGATAAGCGGTCGAATCAAGTTTTGGATTTCGTCTGATAGATTTCAAAATATTTAAATTTGTTTTTTTTTGTAAAAATTTACTTATAAACTTATGTGTATATGTATTAATTACATTGGTTCAAATTAAAATGTTTTTCAGGCTACTAAAAGACAAAACAGGGTCGAACTCTTATCGCGAACCGCTCATTGATTTTAAATTTAGCGGTTGGTGATAAGTGATCGAATCAAGTTTTGGATTTCGTCTGATAGATTTCAAAATATTTAAATTTGTTTTTTTGTAAAAATTTGCTTGTAAACTTATGTGTATATGTATTAATTATATTTGTTCAAATTAAAATGTTTTTCAGGCTACTAGAAGACATAACTGGGTCGAACTCTTATCGCGAACCGCTCATTGATTTTAAATTTAGCGGTTGGTGATAAGCGATCGAATCAAGTTTTGGATTTCGTCTGATAGATTTCAAAATATTTAAATTTGTTTTTTTTTGTAAAAATTTACTTGTAAACTTATGTGTATATGTATTAATTATATTGGTTCAAATTAAAATGTTTTTCAGGCTACTAAAAGACATAACTGGGTCGGGCTCTTATCGCGAACCATTATGTGATTTATAATTTAGTAGTTTGTGATAAGCGGTCGAATCAAGTTTTGGATTTCGTCTGATAGATTTCAAAATATTTAAATTTGTTTTTTTTGTAAAAATTTACTTATAAACTTATGTGTATATGTATTAATTATATTGGTTCAAATTAAAATGTTTTTCAGGCTACTAAAAGACATAACTGGGTCGAACTCTTATCGCGAACCGCTCATTGATTTAAAATTTAGCGGTTAGTGATAAGTGATCGAATCAAGTTTTGGATTTCGTCTGATAGATTTCAAAATATTTAAATTTGTTTTTTTTTGTAAAAATTTACTTATAAACTTATGTGTATATATATTAATTATATTGGTTCAAATTAAAATGTTTTTCAGGCTACTAAAAGACAAAACAGGGTCGAACTCTTATCGCGAACCGCTCATTGATTTTAAATTTAGCGGTTGGTGATAAGTGATCGAATCAAGTTTTGGATTTCGTCTGATAGATTTCAAAATATTTAAATTTGTTTTTTTGTAAAAATTTGCTTGTAAACTTATGTGTATATGTATTAATTATATTTGTTCAAATTAAAATGTTTTTCAGGCTACTAGAAGACATAACTGGGTCGAACTCTTATCGCGAACCGCTCATTGATTTAAAATTTAGCGGTTGGTGATAAGCGATCGAATCAAGTTTTGGATTTCGTCTGATAGATTTCAAAATATTTAAATTTGTTTTTTTTTGTAAAAATTTACTTGTAAACTTATGTGTATATGTATTAATTATATTGGTTCAAATTAAAATGTTTTTCAGGCTACTAAAAGACATAACTGGGTCGGGCTCTTATGGCGAACCATTATGTGATTTATAATTTAGTAGTTTGTGATAAGCGGTCGAATCAAGTTTTGGATTTCGTCTGATAGATTTCAAAATATTTAAATTTGTTTTTTTTGTAAAAATTTACTTATAAACTTATGTGTATATGTATTAATTATATTGGTTCAAATTAAAATGTTTTTCAGGCTACTAAAAGACATAACTGGGTCGAACTCTTATCGCGAACCGCTCATTGATTTAAAATTTAGTAGTTTGTGATAAGCGGTCGAATCAAGTTTTGGATTTCGTCTGATTGATTTCAAAATATTTAAATTTGTTTTTTTTGTAAAAATTTACTTATAAACTTATGTGTATATGTATTAGTTAAATTGGTTCAAATTAAAATGTTTTTCAGGCTACTAAAAGACATAACTGGGTCGAACTCTTATCGCGAACCGCTCATTGATTTAAAATTTAGTGGTTGGTGATAAGTGATCGAATCAAGTTTTGGATTTCGTCTGATAGATTTCAAAATATTTTAATTTGTTTTTTTTGTAAAAATTTACTTATAAACTTATGTGTATATATATAATTAATATTGGTTCAAATTAAAATGTTTTTCAGGCTACTAAAAGACAAAACAGGGTCGAACTCTTATCGCGAACCGCTCATTGATTTAAAATTTAGCGGTTGGTGATAAGCGATCGAATCAAGTTTTGGATTTCGTCTGATAGATTTCAAAATATTTAAATTTGTTTTTTTTTGTAAAAATTTACTTGTAAACTTATGTGTATATGTATTAATTATATTGGTTCAAATTAAAATGTTTTTCAGGCTACTAAAAGACATAACTGGGTCGAACTCTTATCGCGAACCGCTCATTGATTTAAAATTTAGCGGTTGGTGATAAGCGATCGAATCAAGTTTTGGATTTCGTCTGATAGATTTCAAAATATTTAAATTTGTTTTTTTTTGTAAAAATTTACTTGTAAACTTATGTGTATATGTATTAATTATATTGGTTCAAATTAAAATGTTTTTCAGGCTACTAAAAGACATAACTGGGTCGAACTCTTATCGCGAACCGCTCATTGATTTAAAATTTAGTAGTTTGTGATAAGCGGTCGAATCAAGTTTTGGATTTCGTCTGATTGATTTCAAAATATTTAAATTTGTTTTTTTTTGTAAAAATTTACTTATAAACTTATGTGTATATGTATTAATTATATTGGTTCAAATTAAAATGTTTTTCAGGCTACTAAAAGACATAACTGGGTCGAACTCTTATCGCGAACCGCTCATTGATTTAAAATTTAGTAGTTTGTGATAAGCGGTCGAATCAAGTTTTGGATTTCGTCTGATAGATTTCAAAATATTTAAATTTGTTTTTTTTGTAAAAATTTACTTATAAACTTATGTGTATATGTATTAATTATATTGGTTCAAATTAAAATGTTTTTCAGGCTACTAAAAGACATAACTGGGTCGAACTCTTATCGCGAACCGCTCATTGATTTAAAATTTAGCGGTTAGTGATAAGTGATCGAATCAAGTTTTGGATTTCGTCTGATAGATTTCAAAATATTTAAATTTGTTTTTTTTTGTAAAAATTTACTTGTAAACTTATGTGTATATGTATTAATTATATTGGTTCAAATTAAAATGTTTTTCAGGCTACTAAAAGACATAACTGGGTCGAACTCTTATCGCGAACCGCTCATTGATTTAAAATTTAGTAGTTTGTGATAAGCGGTCGAATCAAGTTTTGGATTTCGTCTGATTGATTTCAAAATATTTAAATTTGTTTTTTTTTGTAAAAATTTACTTATAAACTTATGTGTATATGTATTAATTATATTGGTTCAAATTAAAATGTTTTTCAGGCTACTAAAAGACATAACTGGGTCGAACTCTTATCGCGAACCGCTCATTGATTTAAAATTTAGTAGTTTGTGATAAGCGGTCGAATCAAGTTTTGGATTTCGTCTGATTGATTTCAAAATATTTAAATTTGTTTTTTTTTGTAAAAATTTACTTATAAACTTATGTGTATATGTATTAATTAAATTGGTTAAAATTAAAATGTTTTTCAGGCTACTAAAAGACATAACTGGGTCAAACTCTTATCGCGAACCGCTCATTGATTTAAAATTTAGCGGTTGGTGATAAGCGATCGAATCAAGTTTTGGATTTCGCCTGATAGGTTTCAAAATATTTAAATTTGTTTTTTTTGTAAAAATTTACTTGTAAACTTATGTGTATATGTATTAATTATATTGGTTCAAATTAAAATGTTTTTCAGGCAACTAAAAGACATAACTGGGTCGGGCTCTTATCGCGAACCACTATGTGATTTATAATTTAGTAGTTTGTGATAAGCGGTCGAATCAAGTTTTGGATTTCGTCTGATAGATTTCAAAATATTTAAATTTGTTTTTTTTTGTAAAAATTTACTTATAAACTTATGTGTATATGTATTAATTATATTGGTTCAAATTAAAATGTTTTTCAGGCTACTAAAAGACAAAACAGGGTCGAACTCTTATCGCGAACCGCTCATTGATTTTAAATTTAGCGGTTGGTGATAAGTGATCGAATCAAGTTTTGGATTTCGTCTGATAGATTTCAAAATATTTAAATTTGTTTTTTTGTAAAAATTTGCTTGTAAACTTATGTGTATATGTATTAATTATATTTGTTCAAATTAAAATGTTTTTCAGGCTACTAGAAGACATAACTGGGTCGAACTCTTATCGCGAACCGCTCATTGATTTAAAATTTAGCGGTTGGTGATAAGCGATCGAATCAAGTTTTGGATTTCGTCTGATAGATTTCAAAATATTTAAATTTGTTTTTTTTTGTAAAAATTTACTTGTAAACTTATGTGTATATGTATTAATTATATTGGTTCAAATTAAAATGTTTTTCAGGCTACTAAAAGACATAACTGGGTCGGGCTCTTATCGCGAACCATTATGTGATTTATAATTTAGTAGTTTGTGATAAGCGGTCGAATCAAGTTTTGGATTTCGTCTGATAGATTTCAAAATATTTAAATTTGTTTTTTTTGTAAAAATTTACTTATAAACTTATGTGTATATGTATTAATTATATTGGTTCAAATTAAAATGTTTTTCAGGCTACTAAAAGACATAACTGGGTCGAACTCTTATCGCGAACCGCTCATTGATTTAAAATTTAGTAGTTTGTGATAAGCGGTCGAATCAAGTTTTGGATTTCGTCTGATTGATTTCAAAATATTTAAATTTGTTTTTTTTGTAAAAATTTACTTATAAACTTATGTGTATATGTATTAGTTAAATTGGTTCAAATTAAAATGTTTTTCAGGCTACTAAAAGACATAACTGGGTCGAACTCTTATCACGAACCGCTCATTGATTTAAAATTTAGTGGTTGGTGATAAGTGATCGAATCAAGTTTTGGATTTCGTCTGATAGATTTCAAAATATTTTAATTTGTTTTTTTTGTAAAAATTTACTTATAAACTTATGTGTATATATATAATTAATATTGGTTCAAATTAAAATGTTTTTCAGGCTACTAAAAGACATAACTGGGTCGAACTCTTATCGCGAACCGCTCATTGATTTAAAATTTAGCGGTTGGTGATAAGCGATCGAATCAAGTTTTGGATTTCGTCTGATAGATTTCAAAATATTTAAATTTGTTTTTTTTTTGTAAAAATTTACTTATAAACTTATGTGTATATATATTAATAATATTGGTTCAAATTAAAATGTTTTTCAGGCTACTAAAAGACATAACTGGGTCGAACTCTTATCGCGAACCGCTCATTGATTTAAAATTTAGCGGTTGGTGATAAGCGATCGAATCAAGTTTTGGATTTCGTCTGATAGATTTCAAAATATTTAAATTTGTTTTTTTTTGTAAAAATTTACTTTAAACTTATGTGTAAATGTATTAATTATATTGGTTCAAATTAAAATGTTTTTCAGGCTACTAAAAGACATAACTGGGCCGAACTCTTATCGCGAACCGCTCATTGATTTAAAATTTAGCGGTTGGTGATAAGCGATCGAATCAAGTTTTGGATTTCGTCTGATAGATTTCAAAATATTTAAATTTGTTTTTTTTTGTAAAAATTTACTTGTAAACTTATGTGTATATGTATTAATTATATTGGTTCAAATTAAAATGTTTTTCAGGCTACTAAAAGACATAATTGGGTCGAACTCTTCTCGCGAACCGCTCATTGATTAAAAATTTAGTGGTTGGTGATAAGCGATCGAATCAAGTTTTGGATTTCGTCTGATAGATTTCAAAATATTTAAATTTGTTTTTTTTGTAAAAATTTACTTGTAAACTTATATGTGTATATATATTAATAATATTGGTTCAAATTAAAATGTTTTTCAGGCTACTAAAAGACATAACTGGGTCGAACTCTTATCAAGAACCGCTCATTGATCTAAAATTTAGCGGTTGGTGATAAGCGATCGAATCAAGTTTTGGATTTCGTCTGATAGATTTCAAAATATTTAAATTTGTTTTTTTTTGTAAAAATTTACTTGTAAACTTATGTGTATATATATTAATAATATTGGTTCAAATTAAAATGTTTTTCAGGCTACTAAAAGACATAACTGGGTCGAACTCTTATCGCGAACCACTGAGGGGTTTAAAATTTAGTGGTTGGTGATAAGCGATCGAATCAAGTTTTGGATTTCGTCTGATAGATTTCTAAATATTTAAATTTGTTTTTTTGGTAAAAATTTGCTTGTAAACTTATGTGTATATATTTTAATAATATTGGTTCAAATTAAAATGTTTTTCAGGCAACTAAAAGACATAACTGGGTCGGGCTCTTATCGCGAACCACTATGTGATTTATAATTTAGTAGTTTGTGATAAGCGGTCGAATCAAGTTTTGGATTTCGTCTGATAGATTTCAAAATATTTAAATTTGTTTTTTTTTGTAAAAATTTACTTATAAACTTATGTGTATATGTATTAATTATATTGGTTCAAATTAAAATGTTTTTCAGGCTACTAAAAGACAAAACAGGGTCGAACTCTTATCGCGAACCGCTCATTGATTTTAAATTTAGCGGTTGGTGATAAGTGATCGAATCAAGTTTTGGATTTCGTCTGATAGATTTCAAAATATTTTAATTTGTTTTTTTTTGTAAAAATTTACTTATAAACTTATGTGTATATATATTAATAATATTGGTTCAAATTAAAATGTTTTTCAGGCTACAAAAAGATATAACCGGGTCGAACTCTTATCGCGAACCGCTCATTGATTAAAAATTTAGCGGTTGGTGATAAGCGATCGAATCAAGTTTTGGATTTCGTCTGATAGATTTCAAAATATTTTAATTTGTTTTTTTTGTAAAAATTTACTTGTAAACTTATGTGTAGATATATTAATAATATTGGTTCAAATTAAAATGTTTTTCAGGCTACTAAAAGACATAACTGGGTCGAACTCTTATCGTGAACCGCTCATTGATTTAAAATTTAGCGGTTGGTGATAAGCGATCGAATCAAGTTTTGGATTTCGTCTGATAGATTTCAAAATATTTAAATTTGTTTTTTTTTGTAAAAATTTACTTGTAAACTTATGTGTATATGTATTAATTATATTGGTTCAAATTAAAATGTTTTTCAGGCTACTAAAAGACATAACTGGGTCGAACTCTTATCGCGAACCGCTCATTGATTTAAAATTTAGCGGTTGGTGATAAGCGATCGAATCAAGTTTTGGATTTCGTCTGATAGATTTCAAAATATTTAAATTTGTTTTTTTTGTAAAAATTTACTTGTAAACTTATATGTGTATATATATTAATAATATTGGTTCAAATTAAAATGTTTTTCAGGCTACTAAAAGACATAACTGGGTCGAACTCTTATCGCGAACCGCTCATTGATCTAAAATTTAGCGGTTGGTGATAAGCGATCGAATCAAGTTTTGGATTTCGTCTGATAGATTTCAAAATATTTAAATTTGTTTTTTTTGTAAAAATTTACTTGTAAACTTATGTGTATATATATTAATAATATTGGTTCAAATTAAAATGTTTTTCAGGCTACTAAAAGACATAACTGGGTCGAACTCTTATCGCGAACCACTGAGGGGTTTAAAATTTAGTGGTTGGTGATAAGCGATCGAATCAAGTTTTGGATTTCGTCTGATAGATTTCTAAATATTTAAATTTGTTTTTTTGGTAAAAATTTGCTTATAAACTTATGTGTATATGTATTAATTATATTGGTTCAAATTAAAAGGTTTTTCAGGCTACTAAAAGACATAACTGGGTCGAACTCTTATCGCGAACCGCTCATTGATTTAAAATTTAGTAGTTGGTGATAAGCGATCGAATCAAGTTTTGGATTTCGTCTGATAGATTTCAAAATATTTAAATTTGTTTTTTTTGTAAAAATTTACTTGTAAACTTATATGTGTATATATATTAATAATATTGGTTCAAATTAAAATGTTTTTCAGGCTACTAAAAGACATAACTGGGTCGAACTCTTATCGCGAACCGCTCATTGATCTAAAATTTAGCGGTTGGTGATAAGCGATCGAATCAAGTTTTGGATTTCGTCTGATAGATTTCAAAATATTTAAATTTGTTTTTTTTGTAAAAATTTACTTGTAAACTTATGTGTATATATATTAATAATATTGGTTCAAATTAAAATGTTTTTCAGGCTACTAAAAGACATAACTGGGTCGAACTCTTATCGCGAACCACTGAGGGGTTTAAAATTTAGTGGTTGGTGATAAGCGATCGAATCAAGTTTTGGATTTCGTCTGATAGATTTCAAAATATTTAAATTTGTTTTTTTTTGTAAAAATTTACTTATAAACTTATGTGTATATGTATTAATTATATTGGTTCAAATTAAAATGTTTTTCAGGCTACTAAAAGACAAAACAGGGTCGAACTCTTATCGCGAACCGCTCATTGATTTTAAATTTAGCGGTTGGTGATAAGTGATCGAATCAAGTTTTGGATTTCGTCTGATAGATTTCAAAATATTTAAATTTGTTTTTTTTTGTAAAAATTTACTTGTAAACTTATGTGTATATGTATTAATTATATTGGTTCAAATTAAAATGTTTTTCAGGCTACTAAAAGACATAACTGGGTCGAACTCTTATCGCGAACCGTTCATTGATTTAAAATTTAGCGGTTGGTGATAAGCGATCGAATCAAGTTTTGGATTTCGTCTGATAGATGTCAAAATATTTAAATTTGTTTTTTTTGTAAAAATTTACTTGTAAACTTATATGTGTATATATATTAATAATATTGGTTCAAATTAAAATGTTTTTCAGGCTACTAAAAGACATAACTGGGTCGAACTCTTATCGCGAACCGCTCATTGATCTAAAATTTAGCGGTTGGTGATAAGCGATCGAATCAAGTTTTGGATTTCGTCTGATAGATTTCAAAATATTTAAATTTGTTTTTTTTGTAAAAATTTACTTGTAAACTTATGTGTATATATATTAATAATATTGGTTCAAATTAAAATGTTTTTCAGGCTACTAAAAGACATAACTGGGTCGAACTCTTATCGCGAACCACTGAGGGGTTTAAAATTTAGTGGTTGGTGATAAGCGATCGAATCAAGTTTGGATTTGTCTGATAGATTTCTAAATATTTAAATTTGTTTTTTTGGTAAAAATTTGCTTATAAACTTATGTGTATATGTATTAATTATATTGGTTCAAATTAAAAGGTTTTTCAGGCTACTAAAAGACATAACTGGGTCGAACTCTTATCGCGAACCGCTCATTGATTTAAAATTTAGGGGTTGGTGATAAGCGATCGAATCAAGTTTTGGATTTCGTCTGATAGATTTCAAAATATTTAAATTTGTTTTTTTTGTAAAAATTTACTTGTAAACTTATATGTGTATATATATTAATAATATTGGTTCAAATTAAAATGTTTTTCAGGCTACTAAAAGACATAACTGTGTCGAACTCTTATCGCGAACCGCTCATTGATCTAAAATTTAGCGGTTGGTGATAAGCGATCGAATCAAGTTTTGGATTTCGTCTGATAGATTTCAAAATATTTAAATTTGTTTTTTTTTGTAAAAATTTACTTGTAAACTTATGTGTATATATATTAATAATATTGGTTCAAATTAAAATGTTTTTCAGGCTACTAAAAGACATAACTGGGTCGAACTCTTATCGCGAACCACTGAGGGGTTTAAAATTTAGTGGTTGGTGATAAGCGATCGAATCAAGTTTTGGATTTCGTCTGATAGATTTCAAAATATTTAAATTTGTTTTTTTTTGTAAAAATTTACTTATAAACTTATGTGTATATGTATTAATTATATTGGTTCAAATTAAAATGTTTTTCAGGCTACTAAAAGACAAAACATGGTCGAACTCTTATCGCGAACCGCTCATTGATTTTAAATTTAGCGGTTGGTGATAAGTGATCGAATCAAGTTTTGGATTTCGTCTGATAGATTTCAAAATATTTTAATTTGTTTTTTTTGTAAAAATTTACTTATAAACTTATGTGTATATATATTAATAATTTTTTATTCAAATTAAAATGTTTTTCAGGCTACAAAAAGATATAACCGGGTCGAACTCTTATCGCGAACCGCTCATTGATTAAAAATTTAGCGGTTGGTGATAAGCGATCGAATCAAGTTTTGGATTTCGTCTGATAGATTTCAAAATATTTTAATTTGTTTTTTTTGTAAAAATTTACTTGTAAACTTATGTGTAGATATATTAATAATATTGGTTCAAATTAAAATGTTTTTCAGGCTACTAAAAGACATAACTGGGTCGAACTCTTATCGCGAACCGCTCATTGATTTAAAATTTAGCGGTTGGTGATAAGCGATCGAATCAAGTTTTGGATTTCGTCTGATAGATTTCAAAATATTTAAATTTGTTTTTTTTTGTAAAAATTTACTTGTAAACTTATGTGTATATGTATTAATTATATTGGTTCAAATTAAAATGTTTTTCAGGCTACTAAAAGACATAACTGGGTCGAACTCTTATCGCGAACCGCTCATTGATTTAAAATTTAGTAGTTTGTGATAAGCGGTCGAATCAAGTTTTGGATTTCGTCTGATAGATTTCAAAATATTTAAATTTGTTTTTTTTTGTAAAAATTTACTTATAAACTTATGTGTATATGTATTAATTATATTGGTTCAAATTAAAATGTTTTTCAGGCTACTAAAAGACATAACTGGGTCGAACTCTTATCGCGAACCGCTCATTGATTTAAAATTTAGCGGTTGGTGATAAGCGATCGAATCAAGTTTTGGATTTCGTCTGATAGATTTCAAAATATTTAAATTTGTTTTTTTTGTAAAAATTTACTTGTAAACTTATGTGTATATATATTAATAATATTGGTTCAAATTAAAATGTTTTTCAGGCTACTAAAAGACATAACTGGGTCGAACTCTTATCGCGAACCGCTCATTGATTTAAAATTTAGCGGTTGGTGATAAGCGATCGAATCAAGTTTTGGATTTCGTCTGATAGATTTCAAAATATTTAAATTTGTTTTTTTTGTAAAAATTTACTTGTAAACTTATGTGTATATATATTAATAATATTGGTTCAAATTAAAATGTTTTTCAGGCTACTAAAAGACATAACTGGGTCGAACTCTTATCGCGAACCACTGAGGGGTTTAAAATTTAGTGGTTGGTGATAAGCGATCGAATCAAGTTTTGGATTTCGTCTAATAGATTTCAAAATATTTTAATTTGTTTTTTTTGTAAAAATTTACTTGTAAACTTATGTGTATATGTATTAATTATATTGGTTCAAATTAAAATGTTTTTCAGGCTACTAAAAGACATAACTGGGTCTAACTCTTATCGCGAACCGCTCATTGATTAAAAATTTAGCGGTTGGTGATAAGCGATCGAATCAAGTTTTGGATTTCGTCTGATAGATTTCAAAATATTTAAATTTGTTTTTTTTGTAAAAATTTACTTGTAAACTTATGTGTATATGTATTAATTATATTGGTTAAAATTAAAATGTTTTTCAGGCTACTAAAAGACATAACTGGGTCGAACTCTTATCGCGAACCGCTCATTGTTTTAAAATTTAGCGGTTGGTGATAAGCGATCGAATCAAGTTTTGGATTTCGTCTGATAGATTTCAAAATATTTAAATTTGTTTTTTTTGTAAAAATTTACTTGTAAACTTATATGTGTATATATATTAATAATATTGGTTCAAATTAAAATGTTTTTCAGGCTACTAAAAGACATAACTGGGTCGAACTCTTCTCGCGAACCGCTCATTGATTAAAAATTTAGCGGTTGGTGATAAGCGATCGAATCAAGTTTTGGATTTCGTCTGATAGATTTCAAAATATTTAAATTTGTTTTTTTTGTAAAAATTTACTTGTAAACTTATGTGTATATGTATTAATTATATTGGTTCAAATTAAAATGTTTTTCAGGCTAATAAAAGACATAACTGGGTCGAACTCTTATCGCAAACTGCTCATTGATTTAAAATTTAGTAGTTTGTGATAAGCGTTCGAATCAAGTTTTGGATTTCGTCTGATAGATTTCAAAATATTTAAATTTGTTTTTTTTTGTAAAAATTTACTTATAAACTTATGTGTATATGTATTAATTATATTGGTTCAAATTAAAATGTTTTTCAGGCTACTAAAAGACATAACTGGGTCGAACTCTTATCGCGAACCGCTCATTGATTTAAAATTTAGTAGTTTGTGATAAGCGGTCGAATCAAGTTTTGGATTTCGTCTGATTGATTTCAAAATATTTAAATTTGTTTTTTTTTGTAAAAATTTACTTATAAACTTATGTGTATATGTATTAATTAAATTGGTTAAAATTAAAATGTTTTTCAGGCTACTAAAAGACATAACTGGGTCGAACTCTTATCGCGAACCGCTCATTGATTTAAAATTTAGCGGTTGGTGATAAGCGATCGAATCAAGTTTTGGATTTCGCCTGATAGATTTCAAAATATTTAAATTTGTTTTTTTTGTAAAAATTTACTTGTAAACTTATGTGTATATGTATTAATTATATTGGTTCAAATTAAAATGTTTTTCAGGCTACTAAAAGACATAACTGGGTCGAATTCTTATCGCGAACCGCTCATTGATTTAAAATTTAGCGGTTGGTTATAAGCGATCGAATCAAGTTTTGGATTTCGTCTGATAGATTTCAAAATATTTAAATTTGTTTTTTTTTGTAAATATTTGCTTGTAAACTTATGTGTATATATATTAATTATATTGGTTAAAATTAAAATGTTTTTCAGGCTACTAAAAGACATAACTGGGTCGAACTCTTATCGCGAAACGCTCATTGATTAAAAATTTAGCGGTTGGTGATAAGCGATCGAATCAAGTTTTGGATTTCGTCTGATAGATTTCAAAATATTTAAATTTGTTTTTTTTGTAAAAATTTACTTGTAAACTTATATGTGTATATATATTAATAATATTGGTTCAAATTAAAATGTTTTTCAGTCTACTAAAAGACATAACTGGGTCGAACTCTTCTCGCGAACCGCTCATTGATTAAAAATTTAGCGGTTGGTGATAAGCGATCGAATCAAGTTTTGGATTTCGTCTGATAGATTTCAAAATATTTAAATTTGTTTTTTTTGTAAAAATTTACTTGTAAACTTATGTGTATATGTATTAATTATATTGGTTCAAATTAAAATGTTTTTCAGGCTACTAAAAGACATAACTGGGTCGAACTCTTATCGCGAACCGCTCATTGATTTAAAATTTAGCGGTTGGTGATAAGCGATCGAATCAAGTTTTGGATTTCGTCTGATAGATTTCAAAATATTTAAATTTGTTTTTTTTGTCAAATTTGCTTGTAAACTTATGTGTATATATATTAATAATATTGGTTCAAATTAAAATGTTTTTCAGGCTACTAAAAGACATAACTGGGTCGGGCTCTTATCGCGAACCACTATGTGATTTAAAATTTTGTAGTTTGTGATAAGCGATCGAATCAAGTTTTGGATTTCGTCTGATAGATTTCAAAATATTTAAATTTGTTTTTTTTGTAAAAATTTGCTTGTAAACTTATGTGTATATATATTAATAATATTGGTTAAAATTAAAATGTTTTTCAGGCTACTAAAAGACATAACTGGGTCGAACTCTTATCGCAAACCGCTCATTGATTTAAAATTTAGCGGTTGGTGATAAGCGATCGAATCAAGTTTTGGATTTCGTCTGATAGATTTCAAAATATTTAAATTTGTTTTTTTTGTAAAAATTTACTTGTAAACTTATATGTGTATATATATTAATAATATTGGTTCAAATTAAAATGTTTTTCAGGCTACTAAAAGACATAACTGGGTCGAACTCTTCTCGTGAACCGCTCATTGATTTAAAATTTAGCGGTTGGTGATAAGCGATCGAATCAAGTTTTGGATTTCGCCTGATAGATTTCAAAATATTTAAATTTGTTTTTTTTTGTAAAAATTTACTTGTAAACTTATGTGTATATGTATTAATTATATTGGTTCAAATTAAAATGTTTTTCAGGCTACTAAAAGACATAACTGGGTCGAATTCTTATCGCGAACCGCTCATTGATTTAAAATTTAGCGGTTGGTTATAAGCGATCGAATCAAGTTTTGGATTTCGTCTGATAGATTTCAAAATATTTAAATTTGTTTTTTTCGTAAAAATTTGCTTGTAAACTTATGTGTATATATATTAATAATATTGGTTAAAATTAAAATGTTTTTCAGGCTACTAAAAGACATAACTGGGTCGAACTCTTATCGCGAACCGCTCATTGATTTAAAATTTAGCGGTTGGTGATAAGCGATCGAATCAAGTTTTGGATTTCGTCTGATAGATTTCAAAATATTTAAATTTGTTTTTTTTGTAAAAATTTACTTGTAAACTTATGTGTATATGTATTAATAATATTGGTTCAAATTAAAATGTTTTTCAGGCTACTAAAAGAAATAACTGGGTCGAACTCTTATCGCGAACCGCTCATTGATTTAAAATTTAGCGGTTGGTGATAAGCGTTTGAATCAAGTTTTGGATTTCGCCTGATAGATTTCAAAATATTTAAATTTGTTTTTTTTGTAAAAATTTACTTGTAAACTTATGTGTATATGTATTAATTATATTGGTTCAAATTAAAATGTTTTTCAGGCTACTAAAAGACATAACTGGGTCGAACTCTTATCGCGAACCGCTCATTGATTTAAAATTTAGCGGTTGGTGATAAGCGATCGAATCAAGTTTTGGATTTCGTCTGATAGATTTCAAAATATTTAAATTTGTTTTTTTTGTAAAAATTTACTTGTAAACTTATATGTGTATATATATTAATAATATTGGTTCAAATTAAAATGTTTTTCAGGCTACTAAAAGACATAACTGGGTCGAACTCTTCTCGCGAACCGCTCATTGATTAAAAATTTAGCGGTTGGTGATTAGCGATCGAATCAACTTTTGGATTTCGTCTGATAGATTTCAAAATATTTAAATTTGTTTTTTTTGTAAAAATTTACTTGTAAACTTATGTGTATATGTATTAATTATATTGGTTCAAATTAAAATTTTTTTCAGGCTACTAAAAGACATAACTGGGTCGAACTCTTATCGCGAACCGCTCATTGATTTAAAATTTAGCGGTTGGTGATAAGCGATCGAATCAAGTTTTGGATTTCGTCTGATAGATTTCAAAATATTTAAATTTGTTTTTTTTGTAAAAATTTACTTGTAAACTTATGTGTATATGTATTAATTATATTGGTTCAAATTAAAATGTTTTTCAGGCTACTAAAAGACATAACTGGGTCGAACTCTTATCGCGAACCGCTCATTGATTTAAAATTTAGTAGTTTGTGATAAGCGGTCGAATCAAGTTTTGGATTTCGTCTGATTGATTTCAAAATATTTTAATTTGTTTTTTTTGTAAAAATTTACTTGTAAACTTATGTGTATATGTATTAATAATATTGGTTCAAATTAAAATGTTTTTCAGGCTACTAAAAGACATAACTGGGTCGGGGTCTTATCGCGAACCACTATGTGATTTAAAATTTAGTAGTTTGTGATAAGCGGTCGAATCAAGTTTTGGATTTCGTCTGATAGATTTCAAAATATTTAAATTTGTTTTTTTTGTAAAAATTTACTTATAAACTAATGTGTATATACAGGGTGTTTCTGAAATGAATGAGGAAACTAGTATATGCGTACTCAGTGTGATGACCCAATGATGATTTTTTTGAAAATTTTTTTCTACCTTCAAAATCTGGGTTTTTTCACTTTATTTTTAGAACATTATCTTAAATGTAAAAATAAATACTCAAGTTGTATTTCTTATAAAAATCTCATACGAATCGAGGTGTCACATCATTTTTGAGCTTGTCGCGCGTTTTTCACGCTCGAACCGCCGATTGAAAAAAAATGGTGTTGCACATCGATTTGTATGAGAAAACTACAAGATAAACAGTGGTGATAGTTATTTGTTGAAATTTTACATACACGATTAATTAACACATTGTTTTACATTGTCAACTAATAAAAATGATAAATAATAACATAATTAGGGTTAACAGAGTCTTAAATGATCGAATTTATGTGTTAATTAATCGTGTATGTTAAATTTCAACAAATAACTATCACCACTGTTTATCTTGTAGTTTTCTCATACAAATCGATGTGCCACACCATTTTTTTTTAATCGGCGGTTCGAGCGTGAAAAACGCGCGACAAGCTCAAAAATGATGTGACACCTCGATTCGTATGAGATTTTTACAAGAAATACAACTTGAGTATTAATTTTTACATTTATGATAATGTTCTAAAAATAAATTTAAAAAACCCAGATTTTGAAGGTAGAAAAAAATTTTCAAAAAAATCATCAATGGGTCATCACACTGAGTACGCATATACTAGTTTCCTCATTCATTTCAGAAACACCCTGTATATTAATAATATTGGTTCAAATTAAAATGTTTTTCAGGCTACTAAAAGACATAACTGGGTCGGGCTCTTATCGCGAACCACTATGTGATTTAAAATTTAGTAGTTTGTGATAAGTGATCGAATCAAGTTTTGGATTTCATCTGATAAATTTAAAAAAAAAATTAAATTTGTTATTTTAGTAAAAATTTACTCACAAACCGATGTATATATATATTAGTTATATATAGTTGTACGATTATTGCAATTAAACAGTATGTATTATTTGTATTATTCTCATTTTGTTTAATTTAGAAAAAATTTCTTATTAAAACCAAGAATAATGATTTTAGTTATTTTGTTGTAATTTATAACTAGTAGGTATTATTATTTATTTAATGGAAATAATTTCCAATTGCAAGTAATACGTAAATTTTTAAAATAATATAATAAGATAATAAAATAGTAGCAATAAATGGATATTACAAATATTACAATTTATAACAATAATTAATAATCCTAAATTAGAGTATATGTATATAGAAAAAAAATCATTCATTAAATCGTTCTTAAAACATAGGTACATCATTAATGCCGATAAGGAGTTATTAAAAAAAATTAATAATATATCTTATTGAATTTCCAGCAGACATTATAATATTTTATGGTCAATTTAACATTCGTATAATTTGTTCCTGTAAAATTGATATCAAAAAAGTTCGTATTTCGACCGTTAATTTTATTTATTCTAATGTTTGTATCTTCGAGACGATCAATCAAATTATTAAGTATTTTGTAAAAAAATTGTTATTTTAACTGCATAAATCGTTTCACTTGTCAGCATCTTAAATAAATGTATTGTGATGTAGTAGGGAAAATGAGGAGCTCTATAAATATATGACATTGAATACATAAAAATCTTATGAAGTTATTGAGAATTTGGTTTAGATCTTGTTTCTGTGTTACAGATTAAGGATGCCCAATAAGTTGATAGAGCATATTCAAAATGGAAACGAACTAAAGAATTATATTAAGTAATTAATGCAAATTTATCTTTAAATTGTCTACAAGAACGTTTTAAAATACCTAATTTTGCAAAAGATTTATTATA
This sequence comes from Macrosiphum euphorbiae, assembly GCA_949089665.1. Taxonomy (NCBI): domain Eukaryota; kingdom Metazoa; phylum Arthropoda; class Insecta; order Hemiptera; family Aphididae; genus Macrosiphum; species Macrosiphum euphorbiae. The sequence continues at coordinate 11,675,276 of CARXXK010000001.1, read as the reverse complement.
TACACGATGTATTACTCCTGTCATAAATTAAAATTATTTATTATGACTATTATCAGTCATGACATATATTTCTATAAATTGAACCTTAAATTTTGTATTTTATTAGTCATTAAATAAAAATGTGATTACTGGATTTTAGAGTTAACATAAGTCATAAAGGTATACAGTAAATGCATCAAATTTACAGTACCGGTCACCGGCTATAATACCTACTAGATTTGTAAAATTCCAAGTCTATCATTTTCCCCGAATACTGCTGAATACAAAATAATAGTAATAATTTAATATGTTGATTTTAAATGTATCGGATATATTTTGGATTTTAGATTCTAAGATGACTGTATTGATTTTACAATGATGTGTTCTTTAGTTTTTTTATTTTTTTTTATTATTTTTCTTGTTGTCTGTGTAAACGATAAGTATTCGTTATAAAGATTCAATATTCATATATAATATTATATTATAGGCACTCAGTATGTAATCATATGTTTATTTTTAGTTCTGTTATAGGTAATTAAACTTACATTGTAATATTGTATTAAAAATATCTGTTTTCTTAGTTTATACACTTTTTGTATAAAAACCATGCAGTATTTGTTTTCCTTTGAAGTAATTTTCGTTGATATATTACACCATATCAACCCTCTAAATAGATATCGAGCTGGAAATGTATTATAATAGGTAATTTTATATTTATATATAATATATATTAAGGTAGTGACTAAATTATGAAATATAATTTTAAAACTGTATGAAATTTCGGAAAATTTTAAAAAACGCCATCGACGAATACCGAGCACAGTTCAAATAGCAATGACAACCGACGCTTGGCGGAAATTATGCATAGTCCGAAATCATAGTCTAGTTGTTTGGGACCCGGTAGGGGAAATATAGGCGGCCAGTACAAACTCGGCGGCGCTTACAACATAGACATTGTAAAAAAAAATAGAGGCTCGATTAATAACTATGCTAATACTTTTGAATATTACTCAGGCTGTGATCCTCCGATCAACTCGAAATGTATCATATACATAGGACATAGCATAATATACTGATCAACCCGTGTAAATGTCTAGTCAATCAGTTCATTATATTACAGAATACTACATTAATTGTAGACTGGTCGGACCATTTTTCCTTAAAATTACACAATTTAAATCCGAGTTGATCGTCTAGTGTAATATACAACTAAGGTCGTCATCATGAGCTATTTTTCTTTTACTTGGCTCAGTACACACTATTATATTTCCAAATGCATATTTTTTAGCTCACCTATTATATTAGGTACTAATGTCTAATTGTATAATAAATTACTCCAATAACATTAATATCATAAAATAGGTATATATACTTGATAATATTATAGACCGTCTTCGCTCGGATTAAACACGTCATCCGTTACAGTGACCACTTTCGATGATTACTATTTACTGTACATGAGTGAGGTACCCACCTGCCCAACTTATTATTTTTTACGTCCCAGAAATTACCAACTATTGATACACCATTCAACATAAAAAAAATTATTATTATACAAGTACGTAAGCATGGAAAATATCTTTTATGCTACGTCAGTATCAAATAAACATGTAAGACTCGTATACCTAGCTCCTTACTAGATATATTATTGTGTTTTACACAGACATGATGGTTCGAGACTATAATTATTATTCTATTATTATAGATTATAAGTAAATATATAGAGGTGTAATAGTATAATATAAGCAATAAGTATAATATGTTATAATATATATATTATCATGGCCATATCTGGGGGGGAGGTGCGTACACCCCAGGCACAATTCCTGGGAAGGCGCTAAATGAAAAATTTAAATTGTATGTTAAATATTACAAGGGTAAACATTGTATCATATTTTATTTACAAAAACTTCAACGTTCTTAGAACAAATTGAACAAATTGTTGAAAATAATATCTAATAATTAAAATATTTTTATATAATTTTAGAAATGATTCTATTATAATCTTATGTGATTCCATAGTATTGGTGTAATGGTGTACTGGTGTTCATATAATCATATAATATAATCACTAATCAGCATCAAACTGATCGCTCAGATACTCTTGAAGTAACATAATTTGTCGTAAGGGTTCGGAACTTATCGAAATAAAATTGTATTGAAATAGGTAATAGTCAATAAAATTACCTGCAAAATAAACTCTAAAACATGTAGCTATTTTTTATTTTTTACTTATAGGTAGTTATTACAAACAAACATGGAGCTAATGATCTCCAGTGTGGCAGTTCACGTGACATGAAAATTTGAACTATGTCTATGCGTGAGTAGTAAATGAACATTAGTACCTGCGTGGTTCCGAGAATCGCTGTAATGCCTGGTCGGGCAATCGCTTTTGGACGCAACTCTCGCACGTGCACACACATATCAATAGGTACTTTGCTAAAAATGAAATATTTTCTTGTTTGCATAGCTATAGAAACTAATAAAATCTGTAGTAAATTAAACATACATAACCCTGAAGTTCCATTGCAATTTCGAAAAAATGGTTATATTAATAAACTTTTAGACTATGCCCATTAGAAATCACTTTTTTGATTTAAAATTAGATGTGCCCAAAATAAATACCAATGTAATGCAATTATTATTTATTTCATGGGACATTCAAAACAAAATCTTATTTTATAAATCCTTTAAAATTGAAAATTGAAAATCGACTTCCTTAAAATCCTAAATATATTGTCAGAGAACTCATACATGTAGAAAAAATTAAAATTGGACATTCCGAAGTGTGTGTAATCTACCACTATACTTATTGATCTATAGAATGTATGGAAAAAACGTGTGCAGCGATCCTAAAAAATAAACGTACCTAGATATATTTTGAATTTTTTATCGAACACTAACATTGTTATAAAATAGTATGAATTCTAAAACGTTTAGTGTATAATATTATTTGTATTTTACGAGTTTCTTAATTTTTTTTTCCATTTTTGTCAATAAAATATTTTTTTACGATAAAAATAATTACATGAAAACTGAATACAAATATCCAGATGAATTGTTATTACTTATTACTATCAAACGAAAATGTCGAAAATACATAAACGTTATTTTTAATTTATAACCACTAACTTCTTATTCACTCCACTCAAAATTAAAAAATTATAATTTTCAATCACTATAACCGTTTAAGTTTTAAAAATTCCTCATAAATTATTCACCCTTCATATTATCGGTGTTTGATAGTAGAAACTAGAAATATCTCAATCAATTTAATGAGCTTTAAAAAATCAAATTTTAACTAAATTGATTACGATTTTGTATGACAAATACGTTATTATTATTAATTTAAAAATGTCAGCATCGATTATTTATAATAATTTGTAATGCATATTTGAGCAAATTTTGAAGTTTCTCCTCGGACGTAATATTTGGTTGTTACGGCACAGTATATTATTATGTTCATGGAATGACAAATATATTTTCATTACCTACACTATCCTTATTGTGTGTATTGTACAAAAAACAACCAACACAAAACTGTTGAATTTAAGCAAGATTTATCTTTTATTTTATTCGTTTGTATACCCGCGTAAAACTGCAATAAAATACTGTACAATTTGTACGTTGCATTATAAACTTATTTTATCGTACCACTTGTTACGCGGCTGTAACAGATATTGATTATGTGGAACGAAAACGAGAGCTTACGACCCTCAAATGAATCTCGGAGGGAAAACATCCCACTCGAAATGGGGTGGTGAGTAAGCCTTCATACACCCTCAGCTACGTCCGGGTGAAAGAGAAAGTGCGCAGTTATAATAAAATCAAGGGATTCGATGTCTACACGGGGCCAATGACCCTCGGCGATTTAAACTCTCTTGAATTTAAACCCAGAACTTAGTGTTCACCCTTTGAAGAAAATATTCTAAAAATAATTCTCCATTGATCGTCCAGGGTTCAGAGAAAAAAAAATAAATAAATAATATGGTGGTTGTTAATAAGCTCAGTTCCACAAACAAATAAGAAAATTCGCAATGTTGGGAATTGGACAAGTTTCAAGAACCCACGAATAATATTTTCGAATTATTTACAACAAAATTAGGCACGTAAAGTGTATACATAAGTAAATATATAAATTACAAAAGGTAATGTAATACGGTACACTCGTCGACGAGCAACGTACCTTTCTAGAATGCCAAAATTTATACATATTATATTTATATCTTCACCACTCTTCAGAGTTTCAGACTTCAATATTACGATTTTTCCATATCTATAGTGTTCAAACTTCAAAGTAAAGCTTTCCGTAGTCATATTTTCATAATACTTAAATTTTTGTATTAATAAATTTATGGTTCGAAAAATAATTGAGACCACAAAGTTTAGTTTTTACTGTAATAAAATGAAAAAACAAAGAAAGCGGGAAAAGGGGAAAGTAAGTATTCGCTCTGCTAGTAACCAAAATGTTAAATTTGAATTCATAGACCAGTGAATATTAATAAAGTACCTACTAAGTATAAAAGTATATTTAATTATTTAATTATATACTTATATTGCTACCATATACCTATAGGTAAGTAGTAGTTTATTTTACTAGGTATTAGATTTATTATTAGTAAGATGGTGTGTTGAATTAATATTTACTGAAAATATTGCATTTATTTTATTTAATCATATTTAATCATTATAAATTGCCTATCATAATATATATTTATATAATTTATTAATATTATTAACTTTCTAGTCATTACCGTAGAACGGTGAGAATAGATTCGTGGCATAAATTATATACCTAGACTATATTATTATGGAGCTTAACATTATCTAAATGTTTTGAAAATGTCATTGTGTAAATAAAATAAAATAAGACACCATATTGTACGTAAAAGTTTATGGTCTTCTCGAATAATATTTCCGAAATCCAAAAAAATTATATAAAATTTATATTTTTCTTCTAATTAAATAATTATAATTAGTTGTATATTTTCTAATTAAAATCTTAAATTAAATTAAATTCAAAAGTGAAAACAAAATGTCTTGTACCTACTCGTTATTTAAAAAAAAAATCATAATCAAAAATAAATAATTTGGCATGCAAAGTTAAAACTGGAAACCACAATTTATCTAAAACGTTTTTTCAATTTGAAATCCACACTAATAGTAAACACCTATATACCTACAACAGCGATACCTATGCAAAGGAAAAACCGAAAACCCAATTTCACAATTGAATCAAATAGTACATAAAAAAAAATGAAAAACAAGTTATCAAAATAAATTGGTATCAAAATAGAAATATTTATTTCGATTCCAAGCCCTGGATAAAATATCTAGCAATCTGGTGTTGCCACGTTGGCTCCACGTTCCAACATTGGTTGCACACTCGAATCGCCATACGTCATTTCATCTTATATTGCGGGAAAAATCAATAAATCAGCTGCCAGATAGCAACCAAATAAGTTGTAGGTTTATACAGAGTGGTTGAAACTGTTTGAAATATTTGGACAAGCTTTTGACATAATATCTTATGCATAGATATCTTCGAAGTCAACGTATTTACCTCTATAGGTAGTAGGTACTACGCCTAACATCAAATTGCAGTTATCTTGACTAACTTTTTTTTTTCATTTTTCTATCTCGTGTTGGATATAAATCTATTTTGTGTCTGTCAATCGTTCACTTGTAATCGATTTTAATATTGTTTTAAATACAATATAATGCTTAAACTTTAAACTCAATCATCATACATACCTAATATTTTTCATTGGAAATTGTCCCCATTTTTGTATTAACATTTGATTATTACTAAATACTAACTAATATTACTTTATTACCAACCCATAAATAATTATATACCTGCCCTACCTACTAACTGTATTTGAATATTATGTTTCTAGAACACTATTACAGCAACGGTTATTTTAATTTATGATGGACGTCATTGTATCCAATATGAAATAATTTTCTTATCATGGGCGCTCGCCGGGGGGTGCCGTGAGGGGCAATGCCCTGATCTATTTTGGGATGTATAAATTGTTTTATCACTTGAAAACAAAATATAGTAGGTATGTACTGTATTACCGGAAATGTTTGACTTTGCCCCCTCCCCCCGGATTTATATTTTGCTGCTCTCTTGTTCCTTATCATTATGCAATAGGGCTAAATCTAATTCATACAAATGTTCTTGGCCCATGCTCCATTATCAAGTGTAAATTTGTAACTACCTTACGACTCTTACGTATTTACAGCATACAAGCATAAATAAAATAAAATGGTAATTTATATTTTAATACACAAAAATAAAATATTTACATGCAACAATTAAAATTTAAAACAATACCTACTTAAGTTACCTACTTAAATAAATACTTGTAAAACTTAATAATATGGTTTTTAGAACTTATTAATTACCCATCACAAATTATTATGATTCTCTATTAGTTATAATAGTTTAAAAATAATTTAAAAATGTACTATACGGTCCACCATGCCTCCCCCCCAATCATTTTAACTTGGGACGCCACTGCCCCCCCCCCCAACCACATGTTGCCATGGGTTACTAGCAACGACCGACCCAGCTCACACGTTGCCGAGGCACAGTGTCGACGACACACACCGCACTACCACAGTTGCTTTTTGTGACCGACCTGAACAACTCTAATTAAACTAGACTAGTTCAGTGATATATTTTTATGTCAACAAGATCATTTACACATCACCTACGTATAGGTACGAAAAAAATTTATATTTTATAAAAAGAAAGAAGATGTATGATGACTAAAAAAGTATCAAAAATTACCAAAAAAAAATGAAAACCTTAATGCTCTACAAAATATAGAAAATTACCTAAAAAATATTCGTAAACAAAATTTAGCTAACATTTAAGTTTAATTTACAAAAAAAAATTAATAAAAAATAAAATATAATTTGAAAAAATTTCAGTTTTCATTGTTTTCATTGTTTGTTTGAAATCTGAATAGAAATCACTGCAAATAAATTAAACTCTTTTTTGAATGAATTTTCCTTAAAATTTAAAAGTAGAGAAAAATGTCCTACATTATACAAAAATTACAAAAAATTACCTATAATATTATGAAATTATGATTTAAAAATATAAAAAATAAATGCAGTATAAAATTTGTATATTCTGAATCAAGGGAGCATGAAACGAATTTTTAAAGGAAAAATATGCAAAAGTCATCATCATCCTACCTCTAATTATTATAAACGACTTCGTGCAATCGTGCATCGTTAACATCCGATACCAACTCAACTGTTTTGTAAATAAATATTATATTAGATACCTACCTAGTACCTACCTATAATTTATTTTCATATCAGGTTTAATTTTACAGTGTCTAGCTTAAAAATGTAACACATTCAATTTCGTCCAATAACGATGCATTTGTTTTGTTTTTCAGGATACCTAACCGTTGAAAGTTATGATATTGAATACTATGTTGGAATATGCTCAGGCTATGTTTATGGCTGAAGTACTTTACAAAGTTTTCGTTATAATATCCAACATCTGTCATGTAAGAAAACAATTTTTAATGATTTAATGTTTATAGTTTATACCATATAGCATATACCATTATACCTACATAACTTATAAGTTGTAAGCCATATAAATTATATAATATTATAGGTATTTTATTAAGGAGGTATCAAAAATGTAAATTAAAAATATTTAAGGAATATGTGTAGGTATCTGCAATAGAATCAGTTTGTTGATTACTTTATCGAGTTTAAGTAAATATTATTATATTATATGTATTCTCAATTTATTTTTATACGATAAGCATATTATTATAATATTGTAAAAAATAGCCTATATTATTTGAACAACTACCTAAGTTATTTACTTTACTTGCGTGTTATTAAAAATAATATAGAAAATAGTTATTTTTATGGTAAGGAGTATAACGAAAGGCTTTGAGTTTTTACAAATGTAGTATTATTTTGGACTAGGTACTTTGCTGCTTATGTTGGTAATTCAATTCAATTTTTGTTTGTTTATTTTGTATTTTAGATCATTAATATTTCATTCTTCTCAATGATTTCCGCGTGTCCAAGTAAGTATTTATTAATTGTCTATGTTTATTTACTTTATAATTATTTTGAATTAAAATGTATGTTTATTATACTACAGCCGTTGAGCCGTGATTATGTGACTTATACGGGTTTCACCAATACTCTGGGGTAGGGGGTAACAAAGGAAAACCCTATAACTCTGTAATGACATAATATACCATACCTATTGGCTATTATATAAAAATATAAATGCCTAGATATGTATATAAAATATGTATACGTGTACTCGGTAATATTCTATTCAAGTGTCTATTCAAGTGTTTATAAAATAAAATTGTATTAATACTAATTAACATAAGGTAGATTATTATGTATATGTATTCAAATATTTTTTCTGAAAAAATTTAAAAAAAAAAAATGTTTTATTTTGTTCAGCAATGTCTATCAATCTGTGTAAAAAATAAACATTTATTAAAAATGGTGTAGTTTATAGTTTCATACAATATTATAATAACAAAGCTATATAATATAATAATGAATACGTCATATCATTTCACTATTCATATTTGTACCTAGTTTTGATTGTTTATTTTTTTAGAATTTTATGAAGTAATATGACAACTTTCGACATTTAATTACGCTTTCGATGAAAAATAATATAAATAAATTGTTAAAATGTTTTATGTAGTATTATTTAAAGTATTATGACTTTATGATTACGAATATGAAATATTTCAAATGACATTTTTTGAAATATTGAAAACTTGAAACTTTTTCCTTTCTTAAAATATTTCAATGAGATATTGAAAAACATATTTAATTTTTTTTTTTTTTTGTAACTGATTTTGAAATTTTTCATAAAATCATCCCTATATGGTCAAATTAATTTCATAAATGATTAGTCATTAACAATATTTAATTCCCAATCACGATGTAGAGAAGATATAAATATAAGATATTAGTGTAATAATTATATTATTGTATAAATATATAGTATCTTTTCAGCATATTATTAACTGTATATTGGGTGAAAGCCCGTGTTGTATTGATACTATATAAGAAATATTTCTACCTATAACATGTTTCACTTAACACTTAACTAAGTAGAGGTGCTTACTGTACTTCCTACTATAGTTTTAAATTAAAATTTGTTTTTTTATCTTTCATTAATATGAAATAAGTATTTTGAGAAATTTTAGAACCCTAATTGAGGTGTTTCTATGCAAAACTGAAAACGTGCTAACTATATTTTCAATATAATCGAGTTATACATCGATTATTATGGTAAAAATTGCGAGAAATCGATTAAAACCATTATTTTTAAAAAGAAGTAAGAACTATCTCATAGCTTAAATTAAGCTTCTACTATTCCTTTTTTTCAAAACGCGTAATTTCTAATAGATATTTTTCCAAAATGTTCTATTGGTACCTACCAGTCCATTTTCCTTCAATAAGTGATATTTCCTGTAGGTACTTCCTGTCATACTTCTCATATTTTCCAAAACTTAGTAAATAAATAATTTTATTCATATAACTTGTATATCTGTTTTAAATAAAAACGTGTTATTACCATGTTATTGTTAAAGAAATCAAACTAGGTACATTTAATTCAAAAGGTGCTAACTGCTCCTCCTAAATAAACTCTAAAACTCCTCTTAAATTAAAAATATTCCATTAACTCATATTAAAATATGATGTGGTTTAGTACAAAACCTACAATCATAAATAGAAAAATAATATGTAAGTAAAAAAAAACTATATGATGGAGCAATCCATATACATATCATGATACATATCGTATTATAATGATTGTAATTTTCCGCCAAATGTCATAATAGCTACCCATGAGGTTTCTTTGTGATAGTACTAAAATAGTAAAATCTGTGTTTAATTCATAATTCCATATTTCTATAACAATTAACAACATATACTTTAGTAATTAGTTTAGTTATATTGTGTACCTATTGCATAATACCAACTTCTAAGTTATATTGTGTACAATAAATAGTGGGTGCCATATAATAATGTTATATAACATTATAACCATAACCATATGTTTTTCAAAACGTTTTCCGGAAATGACAAGTTTTGCAGCAAATCAAAACAAAAAATCGATTAAAATGTGATAAAATTATTTTTTATTTCTAAAATTTTTTCCTTTTCTTATAATGAAATATAAATATTTAATTTTTAAAAGTTACATACATTATATTTCCTGACTTGTCTGGATCGTTTGCAACAGAAAATAACTTTTTAGAAATAACACGGACACACGGTCTACATAGAAACACCTCATATTTTATACAGGTAATACAAATATTATTTTAAACATTGTAGGTAGATACCTACCTAAATATTTATTGCAATAATATTTGTGTTAGCATCCTTGTTAGTCGATACATAATATATTATTATGGTTTAAACTTGAAAAATATAATCTATACAATATCCATCCTTGTGTTTTCAGATATGCAATTAAGTTACAAAATATCAGAAAAAGATTTATTTTCCACACATGAACTATCCTCAGAATATACGATGAAAGAAATTGATTTGTTTGAAATGCATTTGATGTTTATAGGCTTCACGATATTTTGTCAAGGTCAAAAAGTCTATGAAAGTGATGAACCAATATTGCAAGTGAGTAAGAACGTAGAAAAGTAAATTAACTCATTTGAAGAAATAGAATTAATTAATCCTATAGAACAGTGGTAATCAGGGATACATTGGGTAAGGGGGTTGATGGGGATATATTTCCCCCTCGTAATTTTTATATTAAATATTTATAATAGTATATACATATATTATATTACGTATCTTTCTAAATTATACAAAAAAGTGAGCGAAGCAAGCAAAACCCCTTAGTATATTTATAAAATACAATTATTTAAATGAAATTTTTTTTATATAATAATTAGTCTTATAAAACTACTAGCTATACAACCCGACTTTGTCCGGGAAAAAATAAACAAATACGGTGCTATTATACTGCTATATTATTATTATTATTATTATATTTATTTTATTTTTATTTTTATATTTTTATTTTGTTCTCGTTACATAAACTTATTATATAATTCATTTATTCATTTTGAAACACCTGATTTATACTATACATAATTTATACACAATTAATAATTATTATTTATACTCTTAAATATAAAGGAATCTCGGTTTTAGTAATTTAGTGTATCCAGGTTGTTCAGTTCATGGAACAATCGGAGTCGATATACCTCGATGTGTGAACTACGCAGTAACTGACAGCTGTTCAGCTGTGGCAGATCAGATACACAGAACTTGGTACCTATATTTTCGGATGTGGTTCCAACCACTCTCCCAACTTTCCTTATATCTTTATTCTTTAGGAACAGTAAATCCTTTATTATGTTTTTAACTATCAAAGTTTTCGTGTTATATTTAATTCATCAGCAAAAAACCATATATTATAATTTAAAATAACTATAAATATTATATCATATATAACAAATTATATAATAAATAATAAACGTGTTATTTATAGACCATACAAATTTTTATATTATGTAGGTAATCAAACAAATGCTGTTTCAGGATCCACGTATTCAACATATATGTTATTGGTTATCTACTGTCACGACATATTACGTTATTTCATTATTGTATGCTGTGTTTAAAGAAGATTATGTTATATGTCAGTGCTATCCAGAATTGAGGATACAACAAGGAATAATGTGTACGTATAGCATTTATATCAATAAAAAATATTGAGAAAAACCGAATTGATATTAAATTAAAAATCGTCATTTCATTTTTAGGCAACATCGTCATGATCTTAGGTATTGTATGATTTGGTATAGGTAAATTTCAAGTCGATAGGTAGTTCATAGTATAGTCTCGAGTTCAAACACAAAATAATGAAGAAATATATGTATTGGAAAAACGTTGTTGAAAATGTGCAGTCGGATCCCAAAAGTGTTGATACTGCGCTGAAAAGCTGAAAACTGATTGAAGCTGGCAAAATCAGTAAATAAAACACAGTTCATGAGTTAATATTTAAGAATTAACTCTAGAGTGCCTGTATCTTATAAAAAGTAGCATTTTTGGATTAATTATAGGTACCTACATACTTACGATATGCACTGATTAGGTCTGGAAATCAAGTCTCAGTTCGACATTTCCTTTTGGTATCTAGGGAAACTACAATCTTCGGATAAAATTCGAATCTATTTTAGCTTTATTTTTTTCAAATATTGCACACATTACTGACATTAAAGTTTAATCTATATCAATAATAAATAAAAGGGTGATTCTTTTATCATTAAACACTCAAAATTATTTAAAAATGTATATAAATGTTTTTGAAAAAAACTAATATATTTTTTAATATTTTTATCCTGGAAATTTTTCAAGTTTTTACTTATATAAATGAAAACATACAGTTTTAATTTCATATTGCAGATGAGAATGTTTCTATAAGTATTTATATACATAAAAATAAAATTTAGGGTGAGTAGTTAATGAGTACCTACTTCATAAGCATTTAAAGTTTGGATTAGCGAAATGGAGTTACTCAGTTATACCTCTCAAAATGTTGGTACACTACTCAACTCATCAGAACCTTAAAAACTTATAAGCTATAGATTATAAACTACTTTAATTTTTATTTTTATGTATCGAAATACTCTGCATAAGTCTAAACCACGACAAAAAAATATTTCAAAAACAATACTTTAATAATGAGTGTCTTACGTTGAATAATTCACCCGGTATTTATATTTTTTTTAGCTTCTACAAGTCAATATAATACATTTAATGTACAAAAAAAAAAAAATGAACCTACTGCTTTTATGAGGGAAAAAATAATAATATAGATAAATATAATATCTATATAGATATTGTGTAGATATCTAAAAGTTATGATACAAATTGCATATCCCACAAATGAAGCCAGTATGCCACTGATGTATTTATTAATGGGTTATGTTTTTTTTATTGGTTGATCTTGATTCATTAATGAAGAAGTGTAGGTACTGTTTTATTGTTATAAATTATAGTTATAATTATTATTGTTGTAACTTACCTCAATAAAGTGTGCATAATCATAACATAATCCAATTTTTAAATGTATTCAATTATTAATTTAAGTAATATAAATATAGAGTCCCAAGTACTTACTTACCTAGAGTAAAAGGTATTTATAATAAACGTGTTTACAACAATAATTATAGTGCTGTGTTTTACTTTTTGCCTATCTCTTTTACACAATTGTTTTGACCGAAAAGTATTCTTTAAACTTGAATGACAATTTTCCTGGATTTTCTTGTAATCAATAAGTCAATTTTGACTAAAATATTAACAATGCATAAAAACCATGAAATTACAATAGCATTGCATTAAAATTTACTTTTAACTTTTGGATTAAGCTGTTCAGAAAATATCTATGCATAATGTGCATCATATACATTATATTAGAATGATATTGTACAAGCAACAATTGTTATAAAACATTTTATTCTAATTCACGTGCTAACCTTGTTTTAAATTGTCAATCACTACTATAAAAAGTTGCGCAAGTGGACGGGCGCTGAACATTTGGTCACATTTTGTGTCACCCGTTTGGGTACAAAAATACACAACGTTTGGACACATAAAATGAAAAGTATTTTATAATTTTACCCGTTCAATCAGAGAACGTTTGGGTATACACAATACACATATTATACAAAACACGTTTTTGTACACTTTATAAACATGTGATCTACAATAGTGCTGTGCTATACTAATATACTAATATATAGTTTATCTAAAAACCAATTAATATCAATTACCTACTTATATTATTTTGATTATTCTATGATTATTATTGTAGTATACGCGACTGCTAATTTATAAGTAATACATGTACCTTGTTATCGACTAATAATTCAGATAATGTTGAGTATATTTTTAAAAAATACTATGTGTTTAAAGTTGACAACAGTTATAACTTAATTTTAACTTTTAACTCGTTAATGCCCAGCCTTGTATAATAGTAAATATACCTACTACCTACTCTACTAAACTTAGAAAATAGTGTTATTGACGAACCATATTACAGTGTACGAGAGCGATTCTTAACTTTGTGTAGTACATCATAAAATATTAATATAATAATATTAATATAAAACCAATTTATCATACCTACCTTTTTGAAATAAATTTGAAAGTGAACTGTGAGGGCTATGCCCCATTCACGCTGCTTCGATTTAATGACTAATGAAAATTGGAAATAATTCAAATATACCATGTATACGTTTCAAGACCATTTTCTAGTACAACGTTAATGTACAATACTACAATATAATATATTAATATAATGGGTTTGTCAAGAGTAAAATTATTTGAGTAAAAATGTTTTATAATGGTTTTCTTTTAAGTACCTACTTTAAACTTTTACAATCTACAAGCCGTTCTAAAATAAAATAATAAATTATTTTATTAATCTGTTGGTGACTCATACACAAAATTTAAACACCCAATTATTTGCGACCCAACATAGGCGGATATCTGGTCATATCCATGGTGGGCTTAACATTTTTACCATATCCATTAGTATCAACACATTATTAGACACTTCAACCTGCAAGCTAGTAGCTCTTCTACTTTATTCTAGCCGAGGCACCAAATATGTATAGGTTATATGAACATAAATAAATAATTAATATTTAAAGCTATTAAATTTGTTTTTTATTTTAATGTTATTAATCTATTTTTATTTGTAAATATATCAATAACATTATCGGTATTAATACATTAAGTTATGTTTTTTTTTTCAATATACAATATTGAAGTGTTGTTGAACCGACTATTTACCTACTGTTTACCGAGATACCAACTTGTGTACTCTCAATGCTTGTACATTGGCACTACTTTTGTCTACCTAGCTAGACGTCAACGATTTTTGAATACGAGTTAACAGCCCCTGTTTTTAAGTCAGAGTGTGGTCAGAATGTGATAATATCGAATTAATAACACAGACTTCTATATAGAAATCTGTGATTAATAATAACTAATAAGTGATATTGACTAGGATAATATAATATGTTCATGCACAGAACAATGGTTGATGGTTTTCGGGTGGCATTCCAGGCGGCCAGCAGAGTTTGGCCTCCTTATCTCTGACTAGTCCTCTGTCATAGATTATCATAAATAATAAAGATATGGATAGAATATAACGGTCTTATCAGCGGTAATTAAGGGGAACAGTTGAAAAAAAATTCTTACAAACAATTTTTTTTTTTTAAGTTTTGAATATTTTTTACAATTGTATCAATATTTTTGTTGTAATTGAAGTAGAGATACTAGAACCTTCCGAGTAGCTTGATTACGTTCTGGGGGGGGCTTAAGCCCCCCTCCCAATATCCGTCAATGCGACCCAATTATTTGCGACAAAATACCTATTTAGTAGATACAGTCGGGTTGAGAAACGATGGAATAATAGAATATAAGCATCTGAAATCCACATTTTATAAAAAAAACAAAGAGTAAATCTCTTTAATTGTATTAATTCAAAATAATTTTTTCATATAGATTATTAGTGTTAATAGTGTTATATATTTATACAATTATGCTATTACCATCTTGATTCCGGAGATTCATTTTTATTTAATACTATCTGATCCTGCACGGCTATGCCTGTGACAAATTATACATTTTAATTATGTTCATTAGTATTATTTATAACCAATGACAGCGATTTAAATAAACAGAAAATATTCGAGCTTGGCTAGCTAATAAATCTAAGTGTGAGCCACTCTTTAAAAATCCTAATTTAAAAATTTGCCTGGAGGTGTACATTTCTGTGTACCAAATTGCATTACCATGATTGCAATAGACTAGGCTGTGAATCATTTATCACACACACAAACATTGCCTTTTATTAATATTTATAGGTATAAAATGTATCAATTTTTCCTAACATTAAAAATAATATACTTACGAGTTAAGATTAACCATACAATCTTACAATGTAATAAATTATATATTTTAGTAATTTAATATAAATAACAATGTGTTGACCATGTTTAATAAACAACTGTATCATTTATACATTATTAAATTAACAAAGAATAATATATTATATATTATGTTTAACAAAATATAAAGGAATAGGTATGACATAATTTTTTTAACTTGATTGTTTTTGCCCGTACGGCACCATTCACTGATAATAATATTATAATATTTGCCCCGGAATATCCCAACATATTTACTCAGGAGTCTTTATTTAATATATTGAGTTGTGGAGCTTGTGGTGGCAAATCAATAATCGGTTGTTTTTGTTCATTTGATGCTGATATAGAAATCTCTTTTTTTTCGATTTTATACGGTTTATGTACCGTTTCTGTGTTAGAAATCTTCATCAGTTGTTCAGGTGGTGGCAAGTCGATTGAATCCTGAGGTTTTTGATGTGGATAATATATTGAAACTTTTTTTTCAATAATGGTAATCGGTTTATTTACCGTCTCTGTGTCAGAAGTCTTTATAGACTTTGAGGGTGGCAAATCAATTGATTCTTTTTGTTTATTATGTGACAAAGATATTAGGTTTGGTTGAGACGTTGTTGATTCAGCAATGCCATTTTTGATTATTTTAGGATATTGTGACGACGAATCAATATTGGCTTGTGGTCGTTCGTTTACTGAAGATAGAGATACTTCTTTTTGCACAAGAATCGGTAGATGTATCGGTTTGATGGCAGGATTTTGTATTAACTGAGAAGGTGTTCTGTCACGCAATAATATTTCTACAGGTTTTGGCTTGTTAAATTGAGCTGATGGAAATGTCGAAAATGGTTTGTTTTTCAAATCGTTATGGTTATTTGGTATATGTGGTACAAGTGGAGACAGCTTTAACGGGTTACTCTGTTTGTCACTATCTGTTATCAACCCTGCTGTATCAATATTATTATGTATTTCAGTTGGCTGTATTAATTGATTATTTAGGTGATCCTTAATAGATTTGTAAGGTAATGGAAGAGCCAGTGACGGCTGGGTTAGTTCGTTATGTAGAGTCTCATCGGCTAAATTATCAGATATTATTTCGTCTAACTTATGTTGTGGTGTAGAAATTAATGATTTAATTTGGTTCGCCTTGTCTTGTAAATTTAATTGAAGTAGTGAGTGTTTTGGATTTTCGCCAATAAGATTTTCTTTCTGTAAAAGTGGTAGTGTACGATGTGACGGTTCATGATTCACTTTCTGTGAATTAATTTCAATTTTCTTTAGACCTACAACTTTTGATTTTTTAACCATTAAATCACCATACGCGGTGTCAACAGGTGTAGACTTCATTTTAAATTCACTTGTTATTATGTTTGGTTTGTAAGGTTTGTTATTTTCCTGTGCATGACGGTTATAGCATCGAAAGATACCACGCCCTTTTACAGGATATGATGGTTTACTCGAATCCTTAGCTAAGCCCAGATTTTCAAAATTATCGACTCCATATAAATCAGGTAAAGGTTCATAGTTAATATAATCAACTTCCGGCGGTCTGTTCTTCAAACAATCACATTTATATGCCGTGTACGGTACTCGATCGCATAATGATTTACGGTCTTTATTTAATTCAACACTCTCAGATTGACAAAATATAAAGTTCCACAATAATACCTGAGTAATTGTTATCAACAACAATTTCGGTGACTGGAAAGACAATAAAAAAAAAAATAAGTACAAATTGTATAAATACTTAAAACGTAAAATTATAATAAAATATTATGTAGGTACATAATAGGTATATTTAAATTAAAAACAAAGAAACCAACAATTCAGCTTAATACTAAACACCAACATCAACATGGTCAACCCCATTCTCAATAATATAAAGTTTAAGCCAAAATCCACTCTGCTGTAGTAGTTCAGTAGGTCAACAATTAAAATTAAAATGCTTATAAAAAAAACTATGCCTTTATATTTTTAATATTTTTCAACCATTACTATAACAATATATCAAGAGCCTTGTATTCATTTTTCATGCTTTATGACTCAAAAATTAAATTGTATTGACATTTATTGAAAAAAAAACTAAAAAATTGAAAATGGAAAATATCCGTTAACAGCTCAAAACAATTAAAAATATTTTGCAAATTGTATGGTGTATAGAAAATGATAATACAAACATTCATTCAAATTCACAGTTTTTCGTTTTTGAATTACAACAAAATAAGAAAATCACTACATGAGAAATCGGGAGTGAATATCCAATATTGTAAATATAAGAACTTCAAAAGCTCAAAAAAAATTAATTTGCCTCTCTTGTAAACATTTTTTTTTTTTTTTTTGATAAAGGTAGATAAACTTATGACTAATCTTGTATTACATTTTCAAATATTAGATTTAAAAAGAAAAATTTTTATTTATTTCTAACTCAAAATAATTTGCACATTCTCATGATTTTTAATTTTTAATGACTTTAAATGGTTATAAAAAAAATTGTGACTATATATTTTTCATATTTTTCAACTACCATATTGAAACAATATATTATGAGCTTTGTATAAAATGTTCAAGCTTTTTTCGACCCAATGAATTAAATTAAATTTATATTTATAGAAAAAAAAAACTAAAGAAATTGGAAACTGAAAATATCAGTAAACAACTCAAAACGAGAAAATTAAATGAAATAGGGAAATTATAAAATAAATAATATATGGTGTATATTTCAAGTATCTACGCAGTTATAGAAGAAAATCGAAGCAGTGTTACTGCCCAAAACGGTGATGACAGACACAAAAAAAACACACATCATTGTAAAATCAATACATTACTATCACTCCGCTGAGGATTTAAAATAGGGGCTTAAGCACCCCCAGATTTTTATTTAAAGCGAGCCCCTGCTTATGGATATTTTAAAATTGAGTTAAACGATAAATTATTGCATACGAAAAACAATTCTAAGGGGAGACGGTCCGTCAACCTATTCATACTACGTATATTTTACTAGATATTTATATAGGTAGCAATTATAATAAATTATTTGTTGGTAGGTTGAATTAATTTTGCACTATTAAATATAATTTATAAATCATTAGGTATAATAAATTATCATAGTAGGTAGGTACCAAAATATTTATATTGTATATATATATATCGTTATTGACTTTTGAGTCAACACCCACCATACAGTATCTACAATGAGGAGAATAGCTAAAATTAGTCAAAATATTTGCAAATTGTCATTGTGTATTATAGTAAAATATAATAACTAATAAGTAATAATAGGTATAATTAAAAATGTAAAATATATTCAAGTCTCCACGAGTACAATTATTTATATATAACAACAAAATAATTTTAGTTTGATTGTTATTTTTTGTTTAAATATTAAACTTAAAATGTCTATAAAATTATGATTATTTGTTTTTAGATTTTTTGGTTTTAGTAAGAATTATTCTTGGGGAACATTATATTAAAATTGTAAGACTTAGCAGTAAAAATGGAAATTGTTTACATTTTTTTTTGTTATTTTGTCAAAATTGCATCTTCCCTTAAAAAAAACCAGCTACTTGTAAACAATAATTAATTATAAATAAAAATGTCTTAGAAGTACCAAATACCAATATTTATCTGAATTGAAAAATACATCTGTCCCTTGCTAATTATTATTGAAGGCCAGAAAATCTAAAATCTATTAATCGTTATTTCGATAGACTTAATATTTTTTTGTAATTTGGATGATGGTTGCCGATTCAGTGCAACAATTTCAATCGTAACATGTAATATTATCGCTGATTTGACTGAATGGCTGAAGGAGCCGAGGAGAATTGGCCGCGTATTAAAAACTATTGAAACTGGGATCACCAATTGTATGGAGTATAATAGTTTTTAAATATTCATTTCAAACGGGCTGAAATTATTGTAGCTTTAGGATTGACTTTTTTTTTATTCCAGTATTAACAACTTATATGAGGAACCTCAAGTATATCAAATTTCAGAGTTTTTTCGCCAAGCAAAAAATTTGTATGCCATTATAATTTTTTGCGTAGGTTCCCAACCAGATATTATATTATATATGTCCAGGACTCTCCTTTGAAATGTCAACGTTCAGCATTTTTTAATGTATTTCTAATAATTTTAAATCGCTATAAGAAAATCTTATGAGAAATCAAGCATGTGTGAAAAAACATACCATGACTATTCTGGAGTTCAGCATACAGTCTTGTCTGTACTATGATGCCACAATACACTAGGTAGGTAAACTAAGTTATAAGTAGGTTGAGATTCGAATGCTTCGGCCGTTAATGTCGATAACACATCCTAAAATCATTAAAACAATTTCTTTATGTACCTATATATGAATTGTATTTGTTTGAAATGACATATTTTAGTTTTTTACGCTTACTTGGAGGTTTATCTGGAAAAAATTACATTTTGTACATTTTCTTGCTTGCTAATCGACAATTGTTCAAGATAAGCCTTATAAGAAAATCAAAAGAATGTCAAAACTTGGAAATTTCACATTCTCGGAGTAAAATATTATGTGTAATATAATATACATAAATAATTCGAATAACTGTTTTTATCCATAGCAATAATGTACCTATCAAACATATTATTTAAACACGAGGACACCATATAATATTATTATGAAATAAAATAGTAAATAAATTTAATAAAATAAAATATATCTTAATTTTTAATAATTGTTTTACCCGTTAAATTAAATACCAAGAAGAAACTAATATATAGTAATATAGTAGATCAAATAATAAAATAAAAATGTGATTTCCTATTACTTATTACTAATAAGTTATTAGTTATTAAAAATATTTATTACCAAAAACAATATATGTACCTATCTGGCTATCTAAATATTAAATATAATAATAATCAATTGTGCAATTAACGTATTACGTATACCTACGTCAATACGACAATACCGACGTACAGTGTAATGACTAATGAGTAGTGTTTGAAGTATGAGAAATATTTCATGAAATATTTCAAATGAAATATTTCATTTTGAAATATTTCACTAAGTTGTGAAATATTTCACAAAAACGTGAAACATTGAAATTTTTTTAACACAAATAAAAACACAATTTATTTATTTTTTTGACACAATGCTCAGTGTTCTAAATTCTAATGTCAGAATTCAGTAAGTATACAATATACATGTATAATATTGTATACCTACTTGTATCATTTAAACATTAAAATATTTAAAAATTTTGAATACCAATTTAAATGTATAATACCAAAGGTTAGGTATACATACAGACCATACAGTTACCATATAGTGATGAAGGTAATTTATGACAATTATATGTAAATATAAACTTATTTAAAAATAAAACAAAATATATTAAAATACTGAAATATTTCACGAAATATTTCATTTTTTTAAATTTCATGAAATTTTCAAACACTACTAATGAGTAAACTGCAGTTACGTAGACTCGTTGTACACCCAATCTAAAATAAATACCTCTATAGGGAATAATCTATATATATAAAATCCAAATACCACTCACTCACTCATCATCGCTAAATCTCAAAAACTACAAAACTTATAAACCTAGGTGGCCCCCTGCAATTTGGAATAGTGGTTCCTCTAATGCTCTAGAAATGAAATAGGTAATAGAAATTATTTCCGACAGTACCTATACTTAATAGGTACGCAGTTTAAACAATAGTAGCCAACCAGGGATTTTGAGATTCACGGTGGAAATTGAAATTTTTTTTATAAATGATTGCCATTGCAGTATTACTCAGACAGATATGCATATAATATATGTACCTACCTATGCTTAACATTTTCGCTCTTATGGCCTCCAATAAAGAAACTAGGTATATCTTAAAACCGAATCCATGTGCGCAGCTTGTCTGCTTGTATGCTCAAAAACTAGGTACTCAATTTAATTCAGAATTTGAAGACAATCTTACAGATTGTTTTTAGAAATTTCTAGGTGAAATAAGAAAGATGAATAGGCCGTTTAAACAATATCAAAAATTATAGCAAGTAGCAACTAGCAAGTGCTAAATTCAATCCGCGACTTGCGGTTGCCCGTCTAGGTAGAATTATTTCACAGAGATAAGTACACTGACGCCGATTTGTCTTTGAATTGAGGAAACTACACTAAAACTGAGATCCACTCAAACCAAGATATAGAGTAGGTATATTATGATTTATGGTATAATGTTATGTAGGGTATGCCACAAAAAAAAACTGCACTCTGGTGAAGCTATAGTGATTCTATAATAATTGTAATACTTACATAATTTATAGATTTATTAATATTTTTAATAGCATAATAACTAAAATTGATTGAGGTAAAAATGGAATTGTTACAGAATAACCAATTTCAACAAAATTAGAACTTTAAATGTCTATAAAAACGTATTGTAAATTAATTTTTATGTATTTAGAATGCTCTAAGAATATAACTTATGAAGAGTATAGGTACTGAGTAATTGTAACGCTTTCAAGTTTAAGCTATAATATAGGTAGGTAATGATTGAAAATTGTATACGTTTTTAACGCTAATAATGCCATATTTACAAATGCTCGTGATACCTATTGTCAAAATTTTAACTTCAAACAATTAGGTATAAAAAAAATTGTGTTTTTGTATTTTTTGATATTTTTAGATTTCTATATTAAAAATACAACACATGATAAACCTAGGTAGTATATAATAATAGGTATACATATTGGCTATTCGAATGGGATGTTATATTTTTTTTTTATTAAAATTTAATTACAACCTATACCTACCTACACATTTGGTTCAATAAGTAATTTTGATTAAAGATAATATATTATACAAAGCGAGACTAACAGATATTTTGTTAGGGCACTCAGCAGTGCCACACGACAGATTAAATTAGGAGATCTCTAGGCCAGGATCGTTTAAGACGGCTCTGGGGGTTATCAGGGATTGTAAAAGAAGATATAGTCGTTTTATTAATGGATTGTTGTGATGGATTAACTATTAGAGTAAAAGGAGACGTAGTGAGACTTGGTTAGTTGTGAGAGCGATGGAATATTTAGGTCTTATCTTATGGAGATTATTATTTGTGATGTACCATGGAGCAGAGACAATTTGCCGCAGACGGATTGACTGGAGTGCCATATTATATTTTAAAAATCATTTTTATGAGCGTTTAAAGTTAAAGTTTTTACTACATTGGATATTCACTCGATTTCTCATGGAGTGATTTTCTTCTTTTGCAGTGTTGGGTAGTAACCTAACGAAAGTAATGCCTTACTTTACTTGAACGCGTTACGTAATTTCATTAGAATTATTTCCAAGTAGGTAACGAAAATGTAATGATAATTACTTTTGAAAAGTAATTTCTATAGAATAACGCGTTTCAGTTTGGAATTCCGAATTACCTAGAACCTACCTATTGAAAATTGAAAAAAAAATCGTCTATTATGCGGGTATCGGGGTATTATTATGTTTACGAATCTAATAGGTACGTTTATTTAATTTTAACTCTCCACAATTCAATTTTCAACTGTTTTGACATTTGAAATATCTAATTATTGCACCGTACAGCACGAGAACAGTTAATTCAATTTATTATTTAATTTGATTCCTTTAAATAGGTTTCCTATGAATATAGCTTGTTGGAAAGACTACATTTTATATGATCCTATTAACTATACAGGTTTTATAAAAAATTTGATTGTTTAATTTGCCTGCAGAAGATATATCTTCTATAAAAATTTCTTGGAAATTATAATTTCCAAGATATTTTTTTAGTTTTGTAGCAAGAAAGTAATGGGTTGCTTTTCAATTTGAAAAGTAAAGTAATTTCATTACAATTTTATTTGAGTAACGAGTAACTTAATTACTTTTTAAAAGTAACTTACTTAACTAACTTTTCAAAAACGAATAACCATAAATACTTGAAATTTACACCATATGTTTATTTTGGTTCTACGTCACTTTATACGGTCAAGCATTAAAAGTGCCAAACGCGGACATTTTGTACGGTCAGGTAAAGAGGCACCTACACTGTAGAACGCGGACACTTTTTACCATTATATAAATAAAGTATATATTATAAATATAAGCTATATACCTAATAAAAGTAATATATAATAATATATAATATAAATGATTTAAATAGAAAATTTAAAAATAAAAACTAAATTGTTATAAAATATTCTTTATTAGTAACAATCAAAATGATCAAACAATCAATAATAAGATTATAAACCTTAATTGTATTATATTATCAAAAGTTATGTTTAAGTAATTTAAAAATATGTACAATATTATAATAATCTCAAAATGACAAAATGACAAATAAAATATAATACAGAAAAAATCTTTAAAAACTACATATATAGTATACCTATTATGGAAATATCTCAAAATCACAAATAGAATATAATATTACATTTATTATATTCACAATAAATACCTTATGTATATAATAAAACAAAGTAGAGAGCTATATAAGAAACAATAGATTACTAATAACAATATTTAATATGAATAATGAATTTTATATCAAATTTTTCTTTTCTTTTGAGTAGCAGTACCATACATAGTTGTTTTAAATGTTTCTAACAACTTTGATTGATCCTCTAGTTGTTGTTTAAAATTTTCATTTGTCTGTTCTCGATATTTAACAAACTGCTCATTTGCTCTTTTTAAACGGTCATTTTCCTTTCTCAATGCTTCATTTTCCATTTGTAATGACTGCAAATAAAAATAAATTAGTGTATGTCATAGTACAAAGAAAACACAATTAAATGTATTGTTTCATAAATACTACCGTCTACCAAATCACATAGGTAGTTAGCTTAATATTTTATTTTATGATCATACTTACAGACTGAAATAACTGCGTATTTTCATCAGTTGTATTTTCAAATTCATTTGGTCCAACACTCAATGTAGTATCATCAGGTATCTAAAACATTCAACAATTAATTCAATAGATAATATTTTATTAATGGCAGTTTATAATAAAAATGTATGTGCTATATTTTTGTACATAATTCAAGTTGACAAAGTTGAATTAAAAATTCATACTTACAGACGGCAATGACTGCATACTTGCACCAGTTGTATTTTCAATTTCATTTGGTTGAACATCCAAAGGAGGATCAAGTATCTAAAACAATAAACTATTTACTCAGTAAATAATTAAAAATATTATTTTATTATTATTTGAAGGGTGTCTGTAACATACCTACATAATACTACATATTTGCTTAATTAAATTAAATTAATATTTAACTAATAATTGTGTCTAAAATTACTAAATTAATTTAAAAAATAATATAAAGGGAATTAAAAGGTTGCTTTAGCTGGTACTAAATTATTATACATTTTTATTCTTCACTGAGTAAATACACATTTTCAATTGTGTTGATGGTCCAAAATCATAGAGTAATAATACAGAATACATTATTTGGTACATTTAATTCTTGACAAGAAGGAAAACAATTTAATATAATTTAATGTATTTTGTATAATGCACACCTTGTATTTGGATTTTCTTTTTGTCATCACCCTCTTCGGTGGATTTGGAACATTAAAAATTGTAGGAATCGCGTCCCATTTTAATTTAATCCAGCCATCCATCCGTTTTCTTTCGAATTGGTTCTCTTCAAAATGAACCTGGTATTTAAAAAAAATACATTAATGGCAGCAATAACTGATAAATCAAAATAATGAATTAAAACATACATATTGAAGTATATTAATTTCAAACCTTGATAAATCATAAAAATGCAGGTAGTGTATTTATTAATTTAAGTGTGCCTACATTTGTTAATTATTTGAAACTATGATAATGTTAATAATTTTTAGGCTAATTCGGTAGGTTTGTATGAAAATCTACTGTAAGAAACTACGTTTCTATATTTTTGTGTTACTCTAATAATTTTAATAAACAGAAGTACCTATTTAATCACTATTGAATATCAAATAATACTTACTTCACACAGACGAGAAGTTTCTCTAGGTTGCCATTGAGTTCTTCTGGTATTATTTATCCAAATTTGTCTGCGTTCAAGTTGTGCCGGAAATCTGAATAGACGTACACCCTGACCACTTCGATTCGTGCAATTTACGGCAGAACAAGACATTTTAATATAATATTAAGAAGACGTAGGGAAATTAATTACATAAAATTAAATGCGTAGGTACGTGGCTAAATAACTTATTTAGCCATGCCCATGCGTAGGTAGGTACCTATTATATAATTTATGTTGTTCTGTGATTTTGGCGGTATTTTACTGTTATCTAGAATATTTTATTGCAAACAAAATGGCGGATGCGCATACTCAGCCTTAGTTGGTCACGGACTAAGATATAATGGACTGGAAACGAGCAGCTTATCATGGCCACGAATGTATGTACAAGAGGCAAAGTGCGGGGGGTCGCTATCTGTTCTTGGAGTTCACAGCGCCCTCTGTATTTAACACGGACTAAGATACAAATTGTGTAGCCAAATAAAACCACCGGTAGCGCTGAACACTTCAAGAACAGTATTCTTATCAGCTAAGTGACATCTTTTCGTGGCCGTCCCCCGATCCCCGCCGACCATGTCGTTTCCAGTCCATTATATCTTAGTCCGTGGCCTTAGTACAAAGTGTCCGCGTTCTGCAATCTACCTTTTTACCTGACAGTACAAAAGGTCCGAGTAAAGGTTCTTTCACACACGTCCGATCCGAATCCGATCAGGGTCCGTTCCGTCATGGCATAAACACAGTATTTTTATAGTTATATTATTTTCAAATTTGGACGAAGTTACATAAGTACCTGTTAAATAACCAAAAATAATGATTAAGTAATTATGTTGTAATTTAAAAATTCACACTTGAAATTTTCCCCAAACATTTAAATTAGTATTTTCCGAGGTATTTTCCATATATTATTATGGTAACATTTTCGAAACATTTAACTCTGTTTGAGCTATATTTTTATGCTTTAGCCTTGAGATATTTTTCGAATTATGAAAAAAAAAATTTAATTATTAACGTTAAAAACTTTTTTTACCTGAATGTAAAATTAATTTTATAGAACGGTTTGAATTAAAAATGTTGAATATATTTGATATTCAGCAGTAAATTAACGAATTCCAATTACCTAATAGATTTTTGACATTTTGTTGTACCTAATTCAAAAACAAATAACTGAAGTCACTCGAAATTTTCACCAAAAACTTATATTGGCATTTTCCATACATGGTAAATTTTTCTAAATATTTTGACTCTTTTTGTGCTATCAAGCTTTTCATAGGTGATAACCATGAGACATTTTTAAGTTTTATAAGTTGCCATTTAGAAAATAAAAAACAGATTTATGAAATTATGCGATATCACATTTTATTAGGTACATTTTTGTGGTATACCCATGGCCCTTAATTATATTGGATAATTTAATATTTAGATAAGTCTTATAGTACCTATATTATTAATTTATAATTATTTATTTATTTATCATTTATAGTTCATAGTTCATATGTGTGATCTTAGGGCTTAGATCAGTGGTCTCAAACTCAAATTATCAATGGGCCATATATTTGAGGGCAATACACCTTTTTTTTTATACATCTTAATACTAAAATAAACATTATAATGAAGATTATTTCTTCTATTGATTTTAATTATTATAATATAACTGTATTTAATACTAGGTATTACAAAGATATACAAATTGATTTTTTTTTTAGTAATTATTTATTTTTACTTTCAAAATGTTTGGCTTAAATCATAATATAATACATTATGTATAATACCCATGATTTAAGATATACAGTTTACTCAACACAGCATTAATTGCCTGTGCATGCCCAGTGTTTATCCATGATTACAAACTGCGAGTAGCTCAACTAGAGCCCAAGTGGAAATTAATGTAGTTAAGCAATGTAGGTAAATTTTCATGAGACATTTTTTTTTTCAATATAATACATATAATAATGCACACTGAGAGCGCTAGCTGTGCTCTTTCCTATGGTGAACAGCTGATTTTTTGGAATAAACTGAAAGCATAACTCAGGAGACCAATTTCTATACGGCGTTGAGTAACCCGAATATTTTAAATTACGATATTAACTAATATATGAACACATATTATAGATTGATTTTGATTTATATACACATGTAAATAAAATTATTTAATTTATATAATTCATATACTTTAAAAAAAAAAAAAAAAAAACAAATTTCCATTAAATCGTAGTAGTAGCTTCTGCCTTTTTTCTTTTTCGCTCTTGAATTCTTTGACCTCTTTTACGAATTTTAGCTAAATCCTTCTTATATTTTTTATGCACAGATTTCAACTTTTTAATCATAGCTTGTAAGTGAACTACTCGCTGTGATGAAGTCATTTCTGGAATTAAAATGTAAAAGTTTCATGTTGATGTAATGAAAGATTATAATTTTTATTACATAATAGGTAATAGGTATTTATAAATTATATGTCAGTAATGTCCACTCATACATGCTTTTACCCAATCTAGTAAAATTTATCATTCAGATTTAAACATACTGTCATAAATTATATATAAAGAAAAAATTTAACTTATGCACCTGGAAGCACTCCATCATAATACTCATTCTCAAGCCAAACAAACCTCCTGAAAATCCTGCATCATACAGACCGATAAGTCTTCTCCCTACTTTCTCTAAAATCGTCGAAAAAATACTCTTAAAAAGACTCATCCCCCTTGCCACTGCAGCTAATATCATTCCTCACACCCAATTCGGGTTCAGAGCCCATCACTCGACTATCCACCAACTTCATCGCACTGTCGATAAAATCTCCAACGCGCTGGAGAAAAAAGAATTCTGCCCCACTGTGTTTCTGGACGTCTCACAGGCCTTTGATCGGGTCTGGCATGAAGGGTTACTCTTCAAACTAAAAAAGTTTCTTCCAGCACCATATTTCTTATTAATAAAATCATACCTATCTGACCGTTCCTTTAAGGTTCGTATAAAAAATAGTTATTCATCCAGCTATCGTATCTTAGCTGGTGTCCCACAAGGTAGCGACATCGCTCCCTTTCTCTATTCAGTATTCACCCACGACATCCCAAAAACATCCTTCACTTTCCTTGGTACATATGCCGACGACACTCTAATTTCAGCGTCACATCAGGATTCCTCAACTGCTTGTCGGATGATCCAAAGTCACCTAAATATGATTAACTTATGGACAAAACGGTGGAAAATAAAAATCAATGAAAACAAGTCTACTTATGTAACTTTTACATTGCGCAATTCTGATTGCCCATCTGTCACATTTAATAACAAAATAATTCCTTCATCAGATGTAGTAAAGTACCTAGGATTAGTATTTGACAAACGCCTTACCTGGAGCTCGCATCTAAAACAAAAACGCAAATCTGTGAATTCTAGACCGCATCTTCTGAGACCCCTATTAAAATCGAAACTTTCTCAAAGAAAATGGCCAAGAGACCTGCTCAATGCTTAAAAAAGATAAACTAACGAAAAACTATTAAAAAAAAAAACCTAATTTCTAGTCAGGTGGTACACTGCTGGGAGCCTTAATATTATGTTATTTATGTCTAATGTTCCTATGTCACCACACTTACTCATTATATCTCGTCTGTTGTATAGATTGTAAATATTCAGTTAAAATAAAATTAAAAAAAAAAAAAAAACTTTTCTATAGAATTCATTCAATGGTTTTCCATCTTTCGTAAGTATTGAATTTTCTTTTTAGCTAGTTTTTCATCATGACATACAACTTATTTAATTTAATATATAGAGATATAAACATAACATGCATTAGTACATCATTGCAGACATATTTAAATAACATTTACTTTAATTTAAAGTGAACAAACATTTTAAAAAGTAGAAGAAGAATTATATTTAATTAAAAGATTTATTTTTAAAACTAATTACCTCGATATATTTCAGAATTTGAAAATTCTGGTATAGTCTCTTCACGAAATAGTAATCTATTAACAACAGAATCTGGATCGTAAACACTTTTGACAGCTTGTCTAGCTCCAGAGAAACTGGTTATTGATGGTTCCTTTTTTTGCTAAAAAAAATATTAAGATTGTTAGTCGGTAGTAGGATTTATGCTATTTGTCTTAATAATATGAATAATATAATAATAATATAATATGTATGTACATTAAGTTTCAATAAACCCAATACCAATTCTAAAAACTATATGTTAATATTGAAAAAAAGTTGTTTCTCAAAACTGTATTGAAAATATTAAAACTCTAAGTTGGTATATCACTAGTGTCGATATACTGATAGAGTAATAATGTTTTTTTTCTTTATTATATATATTTGAATACAATTATAAAATTTAACCATTTTAAAATGATTAAAATAATAATATATTATCATTGTTTATAATTCATAGCATATATACTCATGTAGTGTACCATTTTAGATTCTGAGTGGAACGATGACTATATTGATTTTACAATGATGTGTTTTTTTTTTTTTTGTGTGTGTCTGTCATCATCTTTTAGGACAGTGAAAGTGCTTGGATTTTCTTCAACAGTATCTTTTCTGAAAGGAAAGTGAATCTAG
Organism: Macrosiphum euphorbiae; assembly: GCA_949089665.1. Classification (NCBI taxonomy): domain Eukaryota; kingdom Metazoa; phylum Arthropoda; class Insecta; order Hemiptera; family Aphididae; genus Macrosiphum; species Macrosiphum euphorbiae. The sequence goes on along the minus strand of CARXXK010000001.1, from coordinate 11,644,742 downwards.
TTGGTACTTTGGGGGGTCAAAAGTAATTTTTCCAGTAGTTTTCAAACGTGCCGTCAAATATTGACAAAATACGTAAAAATTTCCAAATTATTTTGAATTAAAATTCATAAAAAATTTTCTTTTTAAATCTAAGATTCCCTCCTCGAAAAATGGTATAAGGAGTGGGGTGTGAAAATAAACGAATCTAAATCTATACAATGTACCTTCACTCTTAGGAAGGGAATATGCCCATCTATTACCTTAAATGAGCAAATCTTGCCAACCGCGCAGAGCACTCGCTATCTAGGCATAATCATTGATCAACGCCTCACATGGTCTCCTCATCTTCGCAGCAAACTGCTATCCTTAAACAATCGATTTCGTCTTCTCCGCTCTCTCCTAACCTCCAAACACATAAAACTACCAACCAAGCTTCTAATATATAAACTTTATCTTAAACCAATGTGGACGTACGGAATTCAATTATGGGGCTCTGCAAAAATTTCAAACACTAACCGTATCCAACGCTTCCAATCCAAAACGCTCCGAGCCATAACTAAAGCACCATTCTACGTGTCCAACCAGACCTTACATAACGATCTTGCCATCTCACCCGTCTGTGATGTAGCTAGAACTTTTTATAGACGATTTAACTTATCTGTTAAAAACCATGATAATCCCCTAATTAAAGGACTTGCGTCGGCAAACATACCCGATAATCCTAGGAAAAGACTAAAAAGGCGGTGGTGTCGGGACCTATTAATTTAGTTAATTACCTAATCTTTTTCTATTTATAAATAATTGTTAACTTATTTAAATGTATATAAACAGCTGACAAAGTGTCTTCACTGGAAGGCTTCTTAAATCCGTCCTTTCCTCAAGCCACTTCATTCAATTATCTATTTTACTTATTGTTCATATTTTTATTGTAACAGATTGTAAATAAAAATTATAAAAATAAAAAAAAAAAAAAAAAAAAAAATCTAAGATTTGAAAATGTAATACAAGATTCCTCATACATTTGTCTACCTTTATCAAAAAAAGAATATCTACAAGAAAGTCAAATTAAATTTTTATGATTGTTTGAAATTCATATTTTTACAACATTTGATATTCACTCGATTTGTCATGTAACAATTTACTTATTTTGTTGTAATTAAAAAACAAATGACTGTAGATACTTGAAAATTTCACTGAATGTTTATATTAGCATTTTCTATACACCATAAAAATTTTAAAATAATTTGACTCTCTTTAAGATGTTTACAGACATTGTCAGTTTTAAATTATTTTAGTTTTTTTTTCTATAAATATCAATAAAATTTTATTTGTTGGATAAACAAGCATGAACATTTAATGCAAGGCTCCTGATATGTTGTTACAATAGCAGTTGAAAAATATTAAAAATACATACCTAGGCACAATTTTTTTTTATAAGCATTTAAAGTTTGAATTTCGACAAAATTTATCTAATTTAAAATGTAATAATTATTTTGTAGTTAAAAATTTATAAAATGTTCATCTTTTATAGCTAAAGATTGAAGAATTGAAACATTTATCCACGTAAATAGGTAAATATATAAATTACTTTATTCACAATAATATCATCAAATAATAAATATACTTTGTAATATCAGGCTGAGTGGCCATTTTTTTTTTTCTATGAATGTCAATAAAACATTATTTGTTTTCAACTTTTATAGCTAAGGATTGAAAATTTAATACAAGATTCCACGTAAATATTATATAAATTACTTTATTCGAATACACTGGTGATGGGATTAAATCATTTGAAGTTGCTTTCTAATTAGTATCATCAAATATACTTCGTAATATCATAGGCTGACTGCCTAACCGTTTTCTCTCAGAATCGTTTTTCTTATACAATGATATTATATCATTGAATTCAAATTTAATACCATCCATTATACAGTGACCCACTTTTAAAATACTGTACAGCAGAGCACCTTTTTATAATATGTATTTGAATAACTTACTTTTATATCATAAGTTGTGGCTTGTTCGTCTACATGGTATACGTTATCTCCAACAACCACTGGCGAGTCTTTATCAAATGGCACAACTTCAATGTTACTAAATTAATAAAAAATAATAACAATATTAAATAATATGACTTATATTTCCTCTGTCCAGTGATATAACACTGAGTAGGCCGATCAAAATCCATTTTTCTAAGCAAAACCCTGTTATAGAGAAACCGGTTACGAAAGCAGGGCTATGCAGAATCTCCGGTTTCAATCACTGGACAGATTATAGATTTATATGAAATTTATAAACATACACAGGTGATGGGATTAAATCATTTGAAGTTGCTTTCTCCTCTTTATCTGTCAAATTGTTTAAAACTGATATTAATGCTGATACTCCTGATTTAGTAGTTGCAACTTCTTTGGTTTTTGATTGCGAATGCTAAAATAGGTAATAAACAAAACATTACTTTTTGAAAACATATTAAATTAGTATAAATAGCTATATCAAGATTTTATTTTCAATATTTTAATACATTTATCAATAATAAGAAAAATATCCAACAACTACTAAAATTGAATTAAATTAAATATACAGTAGTCACTCGATAATTCAAAAATTAGGGGACTGAGTTTAAAATTCGATTTATTGAGGTATTCAATTTACCGAGTGTTTGAATAATCGAGGGAAAACAAATTAATTCAAATTAAAGAGAGGTGAAAAATTTTATGTGTATATTACATTTATTTAGACATGTATTTATTATCATACATATAAAAGTTTAGATTAGGTATAGGTAAAGTACGATAAATTTAATAATATACTCCTTCTAAATAACTAACATTAACAAAACCTTAATATTAAAAATCAGTTACTAAAATATAGTTTTAAAATAAAATGATTTTTAAAAAACTTTTTAATATAAAAGACATAACCTAAAAATGTAAATTTATTAAAATTATTTTACATCAACCATTTTCTATTAAATACTTTTACAATTATTATACATACATCAAAACGTGAATTCCATCCTTTATAATTTATAAAATATTTCATGGCCCGTTCGAATCCATTCTTGTCAATAAACTAAAAATGTATAGCATTTTTTTAGTCATTTCATTATTTTAAATAATACATATCGTAACATAGGTAATATACTTATTTACATATAAAAATTTTAAGGTTATGATGAAATTTAATTAAAACTCAAATTTAACCTAAGAACAAAACATTAATTTAAGATTAAAACTGGTAAGAATGTGAAACACACTTGATAAATATGATAATTTTAAAGATAATTAAAATATAGACAATTAATTTTTGATTCAGATTTGATTACAATTAGAACAATTTATTTTAAATATTTAAAAAAAAGCACTAATTTATTTATACATAATATATTTTAAAAGTTACTAGCTGATAACGTGCACTTTGTTACCTGTTAAATGTACCAACTCTATATGACTCATAATTTATTCAATTTTTTATTTAATATTCGGTGTATGGTGTTCAAAATTTATCTTAACTTTTCTGTTGCCAGGAATAAAAATTTTGATTCGCAGCATTATATTACCAGGGCAATCTACCTGCAGTAGATCGCGGACCCCGTGCTGTTTGTACGTAAGTGTATGATTTAACTCTAAAGTATCAAAGTTATACCAAGTTTGTGGTTTTTATTTAATTCCACGTACAGTGGATTAATATAATCAATTAATACAAAATTCTTATCTAACCTAACCATACTAAAATCTGATGAATAAAAAAAAGCCAAATTATCCTGTTTTTAAATTTGCCTATCTTCTTCCCACAAACATTAATTTATGTAATTTATTATATTAAACCTAACCTAACCAATAGCAACCAATATATAATACACTATAATTATTAGTTTAAACTGCACTAATAAATTTTTATTTTATAATTTAATAATTTTTTTTTTGGACAGACCAGAGGCCAGAATGGCGCCACTGGTGTATTTTTAACATCCAGATTTCCTACTTTTCCTAAAACTTTCTTTCATAGAATCCTGCTCCGTGATATACTCTTTCATTTTAAAAAAAAATCCTTACCCTGTACAAAGATTTTCATTTTACATTTGTATAGTTGGATAGAATAATCTGTTAAATAATTACAAACTATTAATAGGTAATTATTTCGTTTACCTATACTCAGTTTTTAACGAAAGAAAGCACAGATTCTGTGCATCCCCCCCCAAGTCACACTGCTATTGAAACCAGTTCTCCTATGGCAGGATGTTGCGTGCGAGAACCAGGTGTGTTCTCTAGCTGAACAGAGTATATATAGTTGGTTTATAATGATAATAATAATATTATAATATTGTTTCTTTGGCTTGGTTGTAATATTGTGTTATACACATATTGTTATAACATTGACTATACTATAAAAAAATAAATATATTTTTATATGTATTTGAATAACTTACTTGTAAATCACAAGTTGTGTCGCAAATCACTGGCGAGTCTTTATCAAATGGCACAACTTCAATATTACTAAATTAACAAAAAATAATACCAATATTAAATAATATGACTTATATTTCCTCTGTCCAGCGACATAACACTGAGTGGGCCGATCAAAATCCATTTTTCTGAGCAACACCCTGCTATAGGGAAACCAGTTTCGATAGCAGGGAGATGCAGAATCTGTGATTTCAAACACTGGACAGATCATAGATTTATATGAAATTTATAAACATACACAGGTGATGGGATTAAATCATTTGAAGTTGCTTTCTCCTCTTTATCTGTGAAATTGTTTAAAACTGAAATTAATACTGATACTCCTGATTTAGTTGTTGCAACTTCTTTGGTTTTTGATTGCGTATTCTAAAATAGATAATAAAACAAAACATTACTTTTTGAAAACATATTATATTAGTATAAATAGCTATGTCAAGATTTTATTTTCAATACTAAACTACATTTATCAACTATATGAAAAGTATCAAGTAACTAGTAAAATTGAATTAAATTTATACAGTGACCCACTTGTAAAATACTGTACAGCAGAGCACCTTTTTATAATATGTATTTGAATAACTTACTTTTATAACATAAGTTGTGGCTTGTTCGTCTTCATGGTATACGTTATCTCCAACAACCACTGGCGAGTCTTTATCAAATGGCACAACTTCAATGTTACTAAATTAATAAAAAATAATACCAATATTAAATAATATGACTTATATTTCCTCTGTCCAGTGATATAACACTGAGTGGGCCGATCAAAATCCATTTTTCTAAGCAAAACCCTGTTATAAAGAAACCGGTTACGAAAGCAGGGCTATGCAGAATCTCCGGTTTCAATCACTGGACAGATTATAGATTTATATGAAATTTATAAACATACACAGGTGATGGGATTAAATCATTTGAAGTTGCTTTCTCCTCTTTATCTGTCAAATTGTTTAAAACTGATATTAATGCTGATACTCCTGATTTAGTAATTGCAACTTCTTTGGTTTTTGATTGCGAATGCTAAAATAGGTAATAAAACAAAACATTACTTTTTGAAAACATATTAAATTAGTATAAATAGCTATGTCAAGATTTTATTTTCAATACTAAACTACATTTATCAACTATATGAAAAGTATCAAGTAACTAGTAAAATTGAATTAAATTAAATATATTGAGTTATAAAGTGAAGTAAATTACCACATTAATCGAACATCATAGATTTAATTTAATTGTAACTGCAATAATAATAGATGTATCCAGTATTTTTGTATAATGAAATAACAACATTTAACTTTGATCAATCAATAATAAGTCATCATTGTTAAAAACCAAGTTTAAAATTAAGAATTTTACTTATGAGGACGTTATACCGACATTTGTTGTCTTCCTCTTACAAGTGTGTAACATGGCAAATTGTATGCTCTGCAGACACGTTTAGCTTTGATAGTTTAAAATTTTGAGTAAATTTCTTTCTAATATTTCTTACTGCCATAACAATTATTAGGCAATACCTACTAATTTAAACTCCTGATAAACTTAACACATTCACTGCGTCAAATAATTATTTGGGACACGTTAGATGCGTCACAAAATATATCGATGTTCGCTAGAAGCGTGCCACCAATTAGGAAATTTTAATTAGTGTCGGAAAAATCAACAAAATAAGTTATTTATAAATGGATTGGACTGAAATAACAAGAAATTTCTATGCAGAGGCGTGTGTAAAAAAAAAACATTACTCTAGTGCGTCTCTATTTTATAGCACATTTAATTCAACGGACATGATGTCGGCTATATCCGACAGGTGAACCGTGAAAAAATCGGTCCGTCGGATATAGCTGACAAACGAAGCAAATGTGTTAAGTAATAAAAAGCATAAACAAGATATTAAACAAATTTTACTTTTTGTATTTCATCACGTTTTCCTTTATTTAAAGTATCTTGCTCGGTTTTAGACTTTTTTAAAGGAGTCATTCCTTCAACAAAAGTTTCAATTTGTTCTTTAAGAGCTCTCTTTTTTCTCGTACCTGGTAACTCAAAATCCACAGATTTTACTGTTACAGCTTTCTCTTTTTTAGTAGTATTTTCCCTCTGACGACTAAACATAGTACATACAAGTTTTCAATAAAAATCCCCAAACTATGTAAATATCTGTAATGCAACACAATAAAATTATTAATTATATTCAAAATATATAAAAATAAAACGTTAGGTTTAGCGCCCTCTTATAATATATTCAAGTATATTCAAGTATGGATGCATAATAATAATGTAACATAAAATCTAAATGCGAGGAGAAATACAATTCTGAATACCTTCACACCTCCGATGTCCGCTGATTCTTGTCAATAAAAAATACCCATGAACCTTTACAAAAACGAACAGTAGCCGTCTTATTTTAGAAACTAGATACGTACAAGTAACATGAACGCTGGCCAGACGACACGAAAGGTCCGTAGATGATTGTGTCGAGTCGTAAACGATGCAAAACGAGTGCAAAATTGACAGTCCCGGACACGACAGAGATGGAATAGGTAGGTAGCTGTCTCTGTTTGAGATCCACCAAACAGAGAATGAATACCAATCAGAGTCTGATGGATCGACAAAATGTTAATAACAGTAATAATAATAAAAGACAAGCTAACTGGCGCTGTGCATCGTTACCAGTAATTAGTCTGTCGTAGTGAAGTCGTTGATCCACGGCGAAAACTGCAAAGTTTTGATGGCACGTCCGCAATCGAGTAGTCGACAACAGATGAAACGACTAACGCCTCGGTACTTGGTCCTTACGCAAGCCGACCGTCGTTTTTTGCCGTGGAATATTACGCCCGTCGTGTATATAGCTGCTCCGATGTAAACCAACGCGGAATACGCCGTGTACAGCCCCGGCCTTAGAGACTACGGTCTACGACGCACAGATGACGAATGTATGTGGTGCTCAGCGGCCGTTATATTAGTGTGGCGTTATACGACGATCAATTTTGAATTTATTGTTGTTGGCGACCGGCGATTGGCGAAGTGATGTCGAGTTTAATTCTTATCTACCATAACCTATGGATATTGTGGCCGGCAACAGTTTGGTTAAAACTTAAAATAATGTAATCTGTTCTGTGTAGGCACCGCGCACGAACGCAGAGGCAGAGCGCTCTCTGGTTGTTCGCTTAGTTAAAGTAACTTCAACAACCGGCAACTGCTCCACCACCGAGCCCGCCTACCCAGTCAGGACCATGGCATCAATTTTATAGAAAATGCAAATATAAACGACCAGTGAAATTATATTTGCATTTTTGATACACTTTAAAATTTTCAAAATATTTTGATTTTTTTTAACTGTTTAGGGACATTTTTAGTTTCCAATTTTATTCATTTTTTTTTTCTATGAATGTCAATAAAATTTTATTTGTTGAGTAAAAAAGCTTGAAAATTTAATAAGAGGCACCTACCATATTGTTACAATGGCATTTGAAAATTATTGAAAATCCTTAGTCACAGTTTTTTTTATAAGTATTTAAAGTTATATTAACTGATAACTCATATGAAAATAGAGGTCTTCAAAAAAAAAAAAATTGAATCTAACCACATTTACGAGTCATAAATTATGACCCAAAATAAAAGATACCTCACATTTTAAGAAATAACTTTTTGGGGGGTGCAAAAAATGTTGCCTCGGGGTGCAAAATATTCAAATACTGCCCTGGACATCCACTTATAGGTACCCACTTTTTTATTGAACTGAAGCCCGGAGACTATGACCATTGCCCATTACCTGCAGTAGGGGATTATGAACTATAGTTGGTATTTACTTACAGTGGCGCCCAAGATATATTTTTCAGGTGTAGCAAGAAAACATTTTAACCACCCACCCGCCCCTCAAAACTCAAAATGATATTATTTAATAAATTTTATCATATTTGTATTGATAATATTAGTAAATATTAAGGTATCAACCAATATAATCTGTGATTAATTATGAACATATTTCAAGTTTATTATTTTTTGTTATTATACCCAACCACCCCTTATTTTCAAGGGGTAGCGACCGCTACACTTAGAAATAGGGTTGGGCGCACTGGTTGCCGCAGTGGCGCTCAAGATATATTTTTCAGGTGTAACAAGAAAACATTTTACCCACCCACCCGCCCCTCAAAACTCAAAATTATATTATTTAATACATTTTATCATATTTGTATTGATAATATATTAGTAAATATTAAGGTATCAACCAATATAATCTGTGATTAATTATGAACATATTTCAAGTTTATTATTTTTTGTTATTATACCCATCCACCCCTTATTTTCAAGGTGTAGCGACCGCTACACTTAGAAATAGGGTTGGGCGCACTGGTTGGTAAGGTTGGTACATTAAGGTGTTGTTACCATTGTTACGGAAGGTAAGCAAACACGTGTAGGTAGGTATGTGTGGCTACGTTTTTACTACTACGAACCCGGGTGGTCACCCATCCGGGAGCTAGTAGCAGCTGGCGTTACTTACTCTCAGTCACATACCAAGACTGGTAGCATACAACGTGCCAAGAAAAGCCACCTATGATATTTTTAAATCACCTAAAGTCATCTGATATGCCTTAAAATGTTTTTTCATATAATTTATGCATTATAATAATACCTATGTTCTTTTTCTGGTCTTCATAATAATTTATTACGATTAAGCCTTAAAAACTAATTTACGTCTTGTCGTCGACAATATTCTTAATAGGTGTCGTACTACCTTTGTCGAGCATGATGTCTGAGCATAAATTTATCGTGTACATAAATCTAAATGCTCAATTGGTTTAGTGTTATAATATTGTAATGCGAAGGCTCATAAGTAAATATAGTATACCTAATATATACACGAATAAATATTTTGATGATGGGTAAACCGTTGCGTCTACCAAATTGCTTTCGGTATTTAATTTATTCATTTCAAAGAAAGTCTATGTCTACTGAAAGATTTTAAAAATACAAAATAAACTGAATAGCCAACCAGTAGTTTTTGGTACCTATTTAAACAGAATAAAGAGACGTCGCAGAGTTCCCGACGCCAGACGCACTCTATATAATACGATGTCCAACACATAATAATAAAATACATACGTCTTATCAGCCATGAAATCTGTGACTGTAATATTATACATGCTTATACAAGAGCACTATTATAGATGTAGGTATTCTCATCCGCCATTTTGGTTCCAGTTCGACCGCGGACCGTCAGACCACCGGTCCCGACAATTTGACCACGCCGGGCGCGTGAGCCATGGCGGATGAGAACCATGCCTTACTTATACTAGACCCTAGAACCCTACCCAATATGCAACTGATTATATTATATTTAATCAGTGATGATTAAAGAACGGATTGATATGTCGTTACTCATAGACGTGTCTACAGTGTAACTTTTATTTTAACAAAATAATTTCTTTTACTTTTGTATTGTTATAAATAATACTTACTTACAAAATATATATGCTTGACAAAATTAAATACCTACCTATAGAATCTTAATTTTGTTAATAACATGTATTGTCGGGTGAAGCCCGTTATGAACTAACTTCAGACAGAAATATTTTTTACTATTACTATTACTTTTTAATCGTGTATTATATTCGTGTTTTGGAGTAAATAGCCTAACATCTACTTTTAATGTACCTATTTTCAATTACATTTTTATAATAAATAGCTTTTAAATTAGGAATATTAAAATCATTAAATAAATTGATTTTTGAGTAAATTAGTATTCAACCCCGAACTCCTATATAAATGTAAATAGAAAAACGATGTTATCATTTGAATGCTTAACTCCGGAAGTCCGGACTAAATTTCACGTTTTTAATTGATATTAAACAATACAATTTGAATAAGAGAAATTATTATCGAACTCTAAAAAAAAAATAATAATTTATTAAAAATAATTGTACAAATAACAATGTCAATTAAAAATATTTCGAATTGAAAAATAAAATTAAAAAAATTAGGAAATACTATTTAATATAATAATATTATATATTTATATAACAAATTAACTAAATACAATTTTAGATTCTGAGCAGAGCGATGAAGCAAGTGGTTTTACAATGGTGTTTATTTATTATTTTTTTTTTATCCTGTATACGAAATTTCTATCAAAAATAGTGCTTCGATTTCAACATATAGGTAGTACCTTATCTTTCAAATTGTATCAAGATGGTACTTAAGAGAGGTCATTTTTCGATTTTCTCAATAGTTATTTATATTTATGCCACAGGAAAAACTACAGACAAATTACTAAAAACCTCTAAAAATGAGATTTTAATTTCTAACGCTCTGTTTATCACCAAATTATAAAATTATAATATTATAATATTATTCAACTAACGGGCCATAATAAATCATAACAATATAAAAAATCCGTTAACTGACAAACCGTCTCCGCTCAGAATCGTTTTTCTCATACAATGATATTATATCATTGAATTCAAGTTTAATACAATCCATTATACATTGACCCACTTGTAACCTACTGTACATCAGAGTGAAATCCACTTACCAGCTTTTTTTTTAGATTCTGATCGGAACGTTGAATGTGAGATTTAAGAACTGTGATATTTTGTTCTTTCTCAGCTTTCTATTTTGTCTTATTATTTTTAAACACAGCCTATGCATATAGCGATATAATGCTCGAATAATAATTTAACTTAATTCATTTTTATAGTATGAAACGAATATTTATGTTCCGTTACAATAGTACAAGACAATCATATACTACATTTTTTATAGGAATTTACTACTTATATACTAAAAATTCTCAAAAATGTTTCATATTTATTTATTTTGTAATCATGGCGTATTGGTGTGTATTTATTTAAAATTTTAACCCATGCTCTTAAATTTATATTCGAAAATCACATTTATTGCTGTAAACGTGAAAGTGTTAAAACCAAATATTTAACCATATTTAAATTATTTAAAATTTAAGAGTGTAACGAATCCGCGTGAGATAGCAACACTATAATACTTCCAGTTTTATAAATACAAAACAATTTTTTTATTAATGTAAATTTAAAAAAAACTAATAATAATGAAATATTTAATATTCCTATAAATAGCTCAAAAAGTAGCCCAATATTTTGAAAATGTCATGGTGCATATATGTGGTGTCATATTTCTATAGAAATTGCTAATATAAACGTTCAGTGAAAAATTCATGTATCTAAGGTAAATTTCTTAAGAGTTACCTACACCAAAAATCAAAATTATGTCGAAATTGTAATCTACGTTAAATTGTACTAAGTATCCGTGGCGGCATAAGTTTTTGGTAATTTTTTGAATCCAAAATACATTACATACCTAATCACACATTTATAATTTATATTTATTAAAATAAATACTTCTAGCTACAGAAAATATTAATTAAAAGTATATATATATATTAAATCAATTTTCAGTTTTATTTACTGGAAATGGCTGGTATTGGTGCACAATGTTTAAAAAAAATAAAATGATTCTCGTAATTATCACGAAAAAACATTAAAATTACACATTACCTAATACATTATAAAATGTATATAGCTATTAATATTGGTACATATTATTTTACATGGTAGATACCTGCATGTAAACCAACTAGTATACTATATTATACAGGTCAATAAATCACAACTAAAATTGTCGTCACTGATTTATATTTATAACCTACTCATGATTATTGTACTTAGGTAACTACATGCATCGAGATTAAGTCTAGACGAACAAAAAACATTATAAACCCAGTAAACGATGGAGTCAAATTAAATCTATTACGTCTCAAGGTTAAAGATCGGAATTTCGGATTACGATGTAGCCATGTAGGTATATAAATATAATATGTATCTAGGTATATACTTTATTGCAGGTATAAATTTATACCTAACTATGTTAATGGATTTTACTTGTTTGTATACTGTCATACAGGCTGTATCAATAATTCGTTAGTTGTATACTTGTATTTTATAATTTCCCAAAATAAACCAAGATATAATAATATTATTATTACATTACCGTTATTGTGTTATTGTGTGAAGTAGGTAGGGGAGACTGACTTAATATGACATACCACTTTTTAATTTAAAAAAAAGTGAAGGAAATAATGTTAGTTAACACGTGAAACTTGAGCAACATAATTGTATTTATATTATACACATATTTCTGAAGTCTAATTGTACATTTAACACAAACAAATAATTTTAATTCACTTTTTTTTAAATGTACCTACTATGTAATTTTACCCGGAGTGTTAGGTAAAATGACATACACCATATTTGTATAAGCAACCATTGTATACTGGGCATTGGGCAATAGAAATAAATTATAAAATTTTTAGAATTTAATAGTTAAATCAATTTTTTTATTATAAATAACAACACTTTAGAAATATATTTTTACATAATTAATATAATAATATAAATATATGAAATTAATGTAATAATAAACACTGCTATGTCATTTTGCCTGATTTAATACAAGTTTTTTTCAAAGTATTAATGGCAAAAGTATTATAATAAGCTTATTTATAAAACAATTGTAGTATAATAGATTGCCTTTTAATGTTCAACTTCAAATAGAAAAAATTGAAGGAACATAAAGTTTTATATTTTAAAATTAATTTTTAAAAATGATTAAAAAAAACTTTGGTAAGACAAAAAACAAATTTTTGTTATCAAATTCTCTGATAAGGTGAAAACCGGTGATGACTGTATACAATTGTATGT
>CARXXK010000001.1:11415448-11631558 GCA_949089665.1 Macrosiphum euphorbiae | reverse complement strand
GATCGAATCATAGAGTAATAGGTATAGAGAGGGCCTTACATATCTCAGCTGCACAAGAAAGTGAAGCGCAAAAGGTATATGATTGCCAGTTTAAGTGGATAGTACACAAAAGTTATTGTACAATATATGGTTAAACGATTCATCTGTAATGCCGTTATCTTTGATACATTTGTTATCTCGTGTGTTGTTTCCCTCTAATATGCTTTTGTTTACTGTTTAGTATCTTTTTTCTATGGTTTAGACGGTTTAGTGTCATACCCATGCCGTATGATCGTTCAGTAATTCAGTATTACTCTTTACTTTCGTTATTGCGTTTATTTTGCAACTTGCTTTTACTGTTTTTATTTCTTTTTGCTGGTAATTAAAAATGCCTAGTTGTCTAGTTTGTGGAAGAACGAACAATGCCAAAGCTAAATCGGCTAATATAACTTTTCATGGGTATGTTATCTTGTGAAATGAAATCTTTATTTTCAATTTTTTTTTTTAGAAGTGATTATGATAGACTTTTACTTTGACTATTTATTTCAGATTTCCGCTTAAAGACACTTACAAGAATAAATGGTACAATTTTTTGGGAGAAAATGGCATACTACCTGATAAAGTATCAAAGACAAGTTTAGTTTGTTCAGCACATTTTGACGATTCATTTTTTGTAATGGGAAATGGTAGAAGACTGTTACTTAAACATGCTATTCCAACTAAAATTATCAACAGAATAAAATGTGTAAGTGTGCATTTTGAGTAGATTAAAACAAAACAAAGTAACTCCATAACGGATAGGTATCTAATCTACATTTATTATTTTAGGCTAAACAACAATACTCAAAAACTGTAACCAACTTGCCTGTAATTAAAACTTTTTATACTAGTTCTGCTAGCGATTCAGTTGACAATATTGCTTCTTTAAATGTTACCAGAACTTTAGTAAAGGTGAGTCATAATTAATAATACATTTTATTGTAATTGTTAATTTTACAATACACAATAGAATATAATAAATTACAAAAATATACTACCTAATACTAATAAAACATAAAGCAATTGGATATGGTTTTATAATTTAAATTTCAGTTAAATGAAAATTGCTTAAAGTTTTATTAATATTATTTTAAAAAGGTATAAGTAACATTTTCTTCAATTCATACAATTTATCTATCAAACTAACAGTCACCATATTTGGTCATTGTTAATATTATATTTCTGTTAAAATGTTTATTTGTTGCTTATCAAGTCTCAACATTTTTTATGTTGTTATTTTTAGTGTCCTTTGAGCAATATAGAGGTAGACGGAGTATCTTTGTTGGAACCAGTTCAATCAAGTTCTAGTGAAGAAGGAGTACTACCATTAGACAATTCTTCTGTATCAATGATGAATTGTGAAACAATCACACCCAATAAAAATATCTCGGTAATATTAAAAATTATAATACAATTATACATACATTAATCATAAAATTACAATATATTTGTTTATTTATAATTTTTTTTTTAGAATGTACTTCACTCATCCATAGACACCGAGATAGTTCCAGATGACACTCCACGCAAAATCGCATTGAAAAAAAATTTTCGCCAACTATCACATGAACTCACTATCAGAAATATTAAAATAAAAACCCTTCAGCAAAAAATAAGGCGCCTAAGTAAAAGAATTTCATATAGGAAGAATATAATTTCCGAGCGTCAAAAACAAAATTTAATTGACGAGGAAGCCAGTTATACCCTGTCTGAATCTTTTGGTAAGCATAAAGATTTGATAACTAATTGGACAAAAAAAAAATTAGGTAAAAAAGTTCCAAAGAAATATAGTGCCACCATTCGTCAATTTGCTTTATCATTACATTTTTTTTCTGCTAAAGCATATTCGTATGTAAGACAGCAGTTTGACACGATTTTGCCTCATAGTAGAACTCTTAGTAAATGGTACAGAAATGTCAATGCTGAACCAGGTTTTACTGAAGAGTCGTCAAAGATGCTAACACTTAAAGTAAATAATTCACCCCATCCTATTTTATTAGCTTTGTCTATGGATGAAATGGCTATAAGACAACACCTGGAATTTGATGGTACAAAGTATTATGGAAGGGTTGATATGGGAAATTATATTGATTATGATAGTTTAAACACAGCTAAACAATGTTTAGTTTTTATGGCAGTCTCGGTAAATGAGCATTGGAAGTTACCAATTGGTTATTTTGTAGTGGATGCTTTAAAAAGTGCACAAAAAGTTGAACAAGTTCGCCACGCATTAAATTTATTGAACAGCACTGGTGTAAAAGTCTTGAGCTTAACATTTGATGGTTGTTCTAGTAATATTAGTGCAGCTTAACTTTTAGGTTGTAATTATGTTTTGAGTGCATTAGATTCATCTTTTTCTTCTGGCTTTGAAAGTAATCCAAAAATTGTAACCCTTTTTGATCTTGCACATATGATCAAATTGGTTCGTTATGCTTTTGGTGAAAAGAAGGTCTTTAGAGATAGTACAAATAATGAAATAAAATTTGAATATGTCCGACAATTGTGTTATTTGCAAGAGAAGGAAGGATGCCATCTTGCTAATAAACTGCGAAAACAGCATCTTCTTTATTTTAAACAAAAGATGAAAGTAAAACTTGCAACCCAACTACTTAGTCAGTCAGTAGCAGATGCATTGACATTTTGCAAAAATAGCCTCAAACTAAAAGAGTTTTCTAATGCAGGTGCTACCATACAATTTATCGAACTCTTTAATACTGGCTTTGACATATTAAACTCAAAATCTATCAACTGTGTAGGATTTAAAAAAGCATTATGTGAAGAAAACATTCAAGAAGTTAGATTGTTCACATAAAAAATGACAACATATATTAAAGGTCTTAAAATTTAAGATAGACCAGGAGTTTTTGCACCCGTACTTGAATCACAACAAAAAACTGGGTTTCTTGGATTTATAGTCAGTTTAAATAGTATTTTACAGCTATATACTTTGTTTGTGGAAACTGATGTCTTACAACATATGAAAATTTATAAATTTAGCCAAGATCACGTAGAACTGTTTTTCGGTAGTATAAGGGCCCACGGCGGGCATAACAATAATCCAACAGTGAGGCAGTTTCGTTCAGCATACCAAAAATTAGTTATCAGAACAAATGATATACAAAGTTTTAATACTGGTAATTGTATACCACTTGAAGAGATAGATATTCTTCACTACTCCAGTTCAGATCCAGTTACTGTTTTAAATAACAATTCTTCAGGTTGCAGTTTTGATCCAATTGATGAAGAAAATGAACAAGATATTTCTGCATTTATAATGGACCATGATTATATTGGAAGTCACAGTTCATACTCTTTTAGTAATTTTTCAAAAGAAATCATTGCTTATATTTCAGGATTTGTAGTTCATAAATTGACCAATGTACTGAAATGTGATGTTTGCAAACATGCATTGTGTGCTGCCGAAAAAGAATGTTTTTTTAAATTTGTTGATAACATTAAAAAATAAGGGAGGCATTCATGGTGGACTTATTTTTCCAAGCGAAGATGTCATAGATGTTTGTTTCATTACAGAAAACATTTTGAGAACATATGATTATACTTCTAAAGATGTAAATAAATTACAAGTTCAAACTGATATCCTTAAACATTTTGTATTTAATTCAAATATATTTAAATCATTAAAAAATCATAGTACTGAAACCAGAAGTCCATTAGCCGACCATACAACTCTTTTAATAAAATCTATATCTTCCACTTATATAAATATAAAAATAAATTACAGTTTAAAAAAACACAATGAAACCCCTTCTGTTCGGATGTGGTTTAATAAACTTACTCTTTTTAAAGGACAATAATTTAGTTTTTGTTAATATTATTGTATAGTCTCTCCGCCCATTTATTTAATAACTTATAACTTGTGTATTGTGTATATAGTTTAATAAACTAAATATTTTTAAATGACAATAATTGAATTTATAGTTTATTATTTACTATTACTGTTATTGTATTTTCAGGATTCAATGCTACACCACTGTGAAAATAACAGAATCAATCGCCTGTCTTGTAAAGTATTTGAGTAAAAGTATTCTATGAAAAAGTTATACTAGGTACTGAAGTGTAATAAATTATTTATTATAGATTAATACATGTGTCAACTGTAAATACAAAATTCTAATAAAAAAAAATATAGCTGTTTTTCTTGATATTAAATAATAATAACTACTATGCCATATTTATAAAATTAGTAAATTTTAAAATACTAATGACCGCTTAGTGTATGTGTTGTACATTAGGTACATTGTTGTTCAAGCTATAGTAGTTGATGGTACTTACAGTTACAACATACACCAAGTACCATGACAAATTAAATAGGTATGTCAGCAAAATACCCGTTTTTAGACGGGTCGCGTATCCACCCTCCGCCCAGCCATGTACTGTAAGCATTTCTCCGTTTTTCATTGGTCGGCCTCCGCCGCCGCCGACGACCCCACTCCCACTTCACCGCTCAGCCATCGCCTCGCCGCGCCGCATTTGCTTTACAGAATACAGGCCCACCACTCTCATCTATATTTTTACTTTTTGATTATAATAAATACATTTTTTATTTTAAAGTTAGATATTATATGCATTTTATTGTTAATTGCTTATTAAAAAAAAAAATATTATTATTATATACCTAAATATATATTAGGTTTGTTCTTTAATTTGTATTAAGGTTTACTAGCTACATGTATTTTTATGCTGTAGTAGTATTTTTTTTCAGAGTTGAAAATATTATATAACATATTAATTCAATAATTTTTTTTCTACAGCTTATAGGTGTGACAACATTCCTACTAGCCTAAAGTGTCAAGTTTTTTTTTATTAATATAATATTTTGTTTTTTTTTTAATATATTATATAACATGTTTTGTATTGTATGTTACCTACTATAATATATAATCAAAAGTATTATGAAAAGTTTAAAATTGTTATTTATCCTAGTTGTAAAAACATTACAGATCATAGGGGGATATTAGGAAAAAAAGTCCCCGGAAAAAAAGTCTCGGAAAAAAAGTTCCCGGTAAAATAGTCCCCGGTAAGAAAGTCTCACGGAACAAAAGTTTCCAAATTAATATTTTATTTAAATTCAGTCTTTTATCATATAGGTATTTATATAGGTACATAGGCACATAGCCCATAGGTAATACATGTTACATATTTTTATTGAAAATAATTCTAGGATTAAAAATTATCGTAGATAAGTATTTATATACATAACTAGGTACATTTTAAATTTATTGAAAATAATATAATATCTGGAACATATAACAATATTATTTAAAAAAAATAAAAATGTAATTATTCAAGTATAAAAGATCTGAAAATTATATAATAGTAAATACAATTTTAACCTACATATTTTATTCAATTTTTTATTATTTTACGAGGGGTGCATGTCTGAACAAATACGTAACATATGTAAATATGTTTAAGATATTATATTATTATACTATTTTCAATAAATTTAAAATGTACCTAATTATGTATATAAATACTTATCTACGATAATTTTTAATCTTAGAATTATTTTAAATAAAAATATGTAATATGTATTACCTATGGGCTATGTACCTATATAAATACCTATATGATAAAAGACTGAATTTAAATAAAATATTAATTTGGAGACTTTTTTACCGGGGACTTTTTTTCCGTTTGCCAATGTCCACGGTTAAAAAGTATTCGTAAAACACAGAAATATTCAAAAAATTACAAAATATCCAAAAATATGTAAAATAAAACTCCGTGTTCCGTATTGACTATAATTCAAACTTGTAGCTACTTTTTGGACTATTAAAAAAAATGCAAATGCATATAAATGTGCAGACCAATCAGACCCTAATTATTAATTATACCTACCGTACTTTTTTACCGCAGTTCGATTTTACTATGTGATCAACAATTTAAACGCTCATTATAAAATATTAATGTGACTATATTTTAGATTCTGAGCGGAGCAATGAATGTATTGATTAAACAATTGTGTTATTTTTTATTAAAGTTTGTTATTCATCACGTTTTAGGGCATTAAAAATGCTTCCATTTACTATTTTAGAATCATTTTTTCTGATAGGAAAGTGAATATATTTTATGCTTTCGGACTAATGAATGAAACTGTCATTCCCTTGAAAATCTTGCGGTACCTATATCGAATAATTAAATGGATTTTGGTACCCTCGATTTAACGAAGTTTTTTTAGCCAAAGCTCTCATGATGTAACGAACTTTTAAAATTTCGGAGCTTGATTATATTATTTTTATTAAGTTCTTTACAGAATACTGAGACATGGTATCTATGTCAGTGTGTGTATTTCATATTTTAAATTTATAAA
The DNA here is from genome assembly GCA_949089665.1 of Macrosiphum euphorbiae. Classification (NCBI taxonomy): domain Eukaryota; kingdom Metazoa; phylum Arthropoda; class Insecta; order Hemiptera; family Aphididae; genus Macrosiphum; species Macrosiphum euphorbiae. Next base: position 11,625,206 of record CARXXK010000001.1, on the reverse strand, counting down.
ATAATTTACCGGGTAAGCACTAAGCGCAAGTGGCTACACAAAAAACTTATGTAGTTAAATATGGTGAAAACGATGATGAAGTCAGAATTTGGAGCTCGGACATAGTTTTGAAGTTATGACTCTTCAAAGTTAGTAGGCACCTATATAACATGTTAACCAAAGAAATTCAAAGATTCGGGCGGTCTATCCTAACTTTTTTTAAAATTGTTTTTATGATAACTGATGCAACAATAAATTAGTAATTACCCTGTGATCTACTTGAGGTGGTGTTTCATAACAAATCGAGGGATATATTAAATTTTCGGAGCGGAGGCACGGCACTGTGTGGCGTGTGCTGCAAACTGTGTAATCACTGGAGGTCATCTGCACTATTTGAAATCTGAAGGGTCATAATTTTGAAATTATGTCCGACCGCCAAATTCTGACTTCACCATCGTTTTCAGCGTACTTAATTACATAAGTTTAAAAAAAAATTGCAAAAAAAAAATGTTCCGCACGGCGCGTCGGCGCACAGTAGAAATGTTCCGGATAATATGATTGTTTTTATAAAATAATAACGTTTGATAACAGTCGGAGAAATGGTTACGTCACAGACATGAGTATCACAAAGTTGCTGACATACCTATTTAATTTGTCATGACATAACCATAAGCACAACTAGAGGGGGGCCTCCAGGCCTAGCCACCCCAACAAATTGTAATGGCCCCCTCAAAATAAATTATTTAATTCTTTTCTAAAATATTAATAAATCATTAAAAATTAAACTATATTTCTTATTTTTTTAGAAAAAATGTACCTACCTAATTATTTAATTTTTTAAATTTTAATTTAAACTTTTTTTTTATTGCCTATGATAAATATGGTAAATATCATATCAAGCTGTATGCCTTGTATTCGTTTTAAGGAAACAATTCATGTCGGTATGATATAGATTATTTTGTATTTGGTAAGATTATTACCAGGGCTGTGAATTTAATGCACTAAAAAATCTTAAAAAATGTCAAAAAAATGCAATAAAATATGCACTTAAAATGAAAAAAAAGGAATATAAAATGCTAAAAATGATGGTATAAAATTAATTTTAAATGGTTTTTAATTTAATTTTGATATTTATATTAATATTAGGTAGGTACACAATATTAAACATTAGTAAAAAAAATACCTACTAATAACTTAATCTGGAAATTCGTACTGATATACGATATGCCACAATAACTTATCTAGTTGTCTAGCAGTTGCCTTATTTTATCGAATCCTTATCTTTACCTAACCCGTATAAAGCTTGTGACTTGTGTAAAATATTATTTAATAAAATATAAATTTGACATAATATATACAGCATGTGTAAAATAAAAAAAAATGTTTTCAAACTAGTCAATTGACGGAATTTGATTAAAAATACTAGAAAATGAATTAGAGAAGCAAAATATAACCTAAAAATGTGAAAAAATGACCTAAAAAATTAAAAACGTCAAAAAATGCAAAAATATGCAAAATAAAAGTTTCATAGATAGATTCGTAGTTACATAATTCAAATTATGTACTAACAAAGTTATGTTTTACAATTACCAAAAAAAAATGCACTTTCCTATAAATTCACAGCCCTAATTATTACACATAAATTTACAGTACACCTATAACATAGACAAGGGCGTCCGCAGGAATTTGTCAAGGGGTGGAAAAAATATTTTCCTTTTTACATTTTTTGTCAGACTATCCTATTACTAATAAAGTATTTTTGTGACATGTTTTCTTTCATATAGACAAGTAATGTAAAAGTATTTATTTATTTTTCTAATGAATAGTATTAAACTACTGGGTGCCACCATTGGGTGGTGCTTCCCCCTCCCTTAAATCAAACCATATCCCATTTACTTATTGTATAACTTGTAAAATATAGGTACTGATTGTAAATATACATTTTTTCCAATAAAAAAAAAAAAGGAATTTAACTGATTTGTAAAATTTGGCCAATGATTTTGAAGCGGCTCTTTCCGGAACGATGTATTATTTATAAGATACTAATAGGTAGATTAATCATAATTCACAATATGAAACACACTAATACACTATAATACTATTTGTTAAGATATTGAATAGGTCGATACGTGTTTCATAAAATATATTAGTATAGTTACTACTATTATAATAAATCAATTCCAAACTGTGTTACAACAACGTGTTTTTGTTGTTACTTGCTTTTGATAATAAGTAATAACCATGGGATGCCATTTATTAATTATTAATCATTAATCATGTTACACTTAGTCCTTAACAATGAGTAGGTGTAGGTACTTAGTATTATTATATTATCATCGTTTTAATCATGTAAAGTAAACAATTATTTTTTAGCAAATTAAAAATAAGTAGGTCAAAATGAAACATACCTACAGTATCTATCGGTGGGGCTAGTGTACCTGGGCGCCGTTGGAATAAATATAGCTCAGGCTCTTTTAAGTTTATGAAAAATAAAAAAGGTCATGAACATAAAATATATATATATAAATAATAAACATGAAAACTTGACAATTCGACCAATATCAATTCATTACCTAGTGGTCATTTTATTGTCAGATTTTTTTCAATTATTATAATTCAAAAAATCTTGTCGTTGAAAATTATAATGTTAATATATTTTCTTATATTAAAGAATTCATTCAAATATTTTCGAATATGCATTTTATTAATTCAAGTATAATATTGACATATTCTTTACTATACCGTGAAAACAAGGTGCATTGAATAATACCCATATTCCTCAGTGCCCTATACCTACGCATATTTTTGAATTCTATTTGTAGGACATGAGACTAGTCTATTGGATTATTAATCTCTCTCAGGCAGAATTATAAAACATGTATAGACTAATAAGTATAATGTAGACAAGTGAGTTATAGAGTGTATTTACCAAATTTTCTCCGACACTGTATAATATATTAAAACGATGGTTTCAATAAAAGAGAGGGCTGACGAAATTTAAGGTATTGATTTCCAAATTTGGAAAGCAATTTACAATTATTTACAACGGATTTTATCAATATTGACATTGGTTTGGAATGGATCAGACAAAGGGTGGGGGGTCCATGAAGTCAGCCCTCCCAAACCTAGTTATTTATTTGCAATTCATTTCCTAAATATTTGCACTAGTATGGATAATGTTTATGATGGTGTGGTGGGGGAGGGGGGCAGAGGGCTAACTTCATGACCATGGGTATAAAGCACAAATAAATTGAGCTATTAGATGCTGTATCTAGGTACTAATATTTTTCTGCTTCTTTCTCTTCATACTATCACTACCCAGATAGGCCTATAGAGTTAGAACAAAAATTAAAAATGTTGTTTTTATTTAAAATTGAAAATAAACGTTACATTAACTTGCAGAAGTAATATATACGTATATAAGATGGAATAATTGTATGATGCAGAATGACAATATGGTTCTATCGTGTGTTAGTCCGCAATCATGGATACGCCTAGTCATTCATCCATACCAAGTGAACGTCTGCTTCTACGTGATATGATCCGGGCGACATTGGCCGCAACCTCAATTGTCTTCACGGCGTCCAACGCAATTGTCACAACCGCCTCGATGGAGGTGGCTTCAGCTGACTCATTCCACAAATCGACTGCCAACGAGGTCGCTTCTAACGCATTCATCGTTGACCTGATTGCCACATCTACAACTATGGCGGCATTTATGATATTAATCATGGGAAAAATGTCCCCTGCTTCATTCGACGTGGACTTAAATTCTGATGGAAATGACATCCGCATTTTTATACCATCAACGTAGCCTCTTTCAAATATTATTTTACGAGCCGCATCATCCTGGATCAATTCAGCCGGGCATGATTCACCTCTACCGTCGTCGAAAATATTTTGGTTCTCGGTGTTCTCGGCGTCAATTGTAGCCTGTTGCTCGTCCGAATTGGACGTACATGATGACGAAGAAGATGACATAATAACAAACAATGTCCGCAGTTTATTCTGAAATAAATTATTAACGATAATTAATGCAGGAAGGCGGAAATACATTTTTACTAGTAATGACGTCATTAATAAAAATGGCTAATATTTGTTTATTAATTCAGATAGTAAATGACAATACAAGAAATGACCAACATTGATAGTCAAAGTGTTCAATATTTATTTATTTATTAGTATGTCACTTATATCTACAAAATCTTGAAGGTATTCTGTTACAATGTAATACAATGCCATAGTATGCCTACATTATAACTTGAAAAATATTTTATTTTATTTATTTTTACAATGCAAATTTCTAGGAAATTTGATTAGATACATAATATGTGCCTTGCCCCCCATTGAAATTATCAACAATTTTTTTGAAATAAAATCAATATTTAGCATCCGTCTTTTCATGTAAATTATTTGCTTATGGTGTAAGCGTTAAGTCAAAAGGGTTTTAGACTCGTGTCTCCTATACCCTACATCTGCAACGTTTTTTTTTAATTTGAGCGTATCTTCAATTTACCAAATTTATCGTAATTCAACCGAAATATTACCTACATAAACTTTAATAATCAATAAATTGATAAACAGAATGGCAACTATCGACAGATTTACCAGCCAATTACGAAAATATGTATTGATTAATGATTACTCTCTGTTGCGTCACCGGCTATTGTCTAGCACATGGGTTCTCAACCTTTTGAGGTCCACGCCCCCCTCAAACTATTATCTGAGTTCACGCCCCACCACCAAGATTGATGACCTTTTTTTTTTTTAGATATAGTATTAATATATGGATATATAATAATATATAATATATACGTCATAAGTCATCACATACTTTAATTTTGGTTATTGGATTAATATGTATATAACTTATAATTTACAATTACACACAATTAATAGATTTTTGGCACGGCGTAGAAAACGGCAAATTTTTCATTATTTTTTTTTTTCAACATGGGTTCACGCCTCCCCCTGAAATGTTGTCACGCCTCCCTAGGGGGGCGCGCCCCCCAGGTTGAGAATCCCTGGTGTAGCATTTGGCCGGATGACTAATAATAATAAAAAACGGTGTTCACACGTTTGGAGTGGATAAGGTGACCGAAAGTATAAAATACGCTCGATTAATTTAATAATAATATAGACTAGGTAGTGTATTAACACTATGTATAATAGAATAATAAAAACGATAATAATAATACCGGTCGGCCGCGGCGGTGACGGCAACAGCTTCGGCAACGATGCCAATGGCGCGAAGGTGCACGGGGAGTGGCGGAGATTCTTGACGATGAATAGTGGACGCCCAAATGGTAACGACTCGACTGTAGTCGATACGACGTCGACGACGACGACGATAATAACGGGGAAACGCAAGCACGGTGCTCGACACTACCGTCAACACTAACACACCGTGATGAAAGACAATCAACAACTGTGTAATAATAGTGAAGCGCCACGAGGTGGTCGCAACAGCAGAAAAGGCCGGACGCGACCAGACGCACGGTCAGCGCTCAACTCGAGCGTACGGCAAATACAAACTTTTGTTGTTGCTAGCGATTTGGCCGGAGTCCACGGGCGCCAAGGCGCTTCTCGCCGACCGGTTGTTGTACAGCGTGATACGACGTATATAATATAATAGTTCGAACAATCACAACGATTAGAGGCCGCCGACATTGTCGGTAACAGACATAGTATGAAATATTATATAAATAAATATCAATAAAAACAACTTGGTTTTCAAAACGTGGGACACAATTTAGGTAAGTAGATAGGTGCACGTTTTTATTTTTAGTTTTTAACAATATTGTCTCTATCGATAGTCGACTCGTAAGTAAGTGTAATATAAATTACCTAAAAAAGTTTATATATTATTGTATAGATTGCCATTATATTATACATGTACCGGTATATTGAAAATAAAATTTGAAATATTGAATGTTGTATAAAATTGATATAGGTTATACTTACATATTATAAAATTCAAAATCCGTTTAGTCGTGATTTTAGTTCTTATTCAATTCAAATTGCACTTTTATAGTATAATACTATAATATTCGACAGGAAACAGCAACATGAAAAAAAATAACAGCCCGCAGTTTACACAGAATATTTTACTGTAATGTTGTTAGCCCATGCACGAAATATATTGCTCAATACAAATAGTTTAGCCAACGCCCCGGAAGTCATTCATCATTGTGACACCGTGGTCGAACAATGTACAGAATGCGTAGGTTGGAGTCAGTGTTGCCAAGTGCCAACTATCATTTGATTAAACACATTTGAAGTACCTTGTACCCATTGAACTATATGATATATAGTATAATATATCATATAGTTCAATGCTTGTACCATAGATAATATAATTATATTATCTATGCCTTGTACGGTTTAAGATAGTACTATCTATAGTATTGTGGTAACCATCGAGATTAAAAAATGGATAGGCCATAACCATAGATAATATAAGAATGGATAGGACATGCCTATACCAGTTCCATATGAGGCCGTGTGCTTTTTTGGGGAAGAGAGAACGTAAAGAGAGAAAGACGATATGAGGCTTTTTAAGGTTATGTACAAAACTATTTTATTAAATAATAATAATAATAACATGATAGTCAGTTATATTTAGATATTTGTCAGTTTGTATTTTGATTGTTGTGCCACCTGTGCGGCTGTGCCTGGAAAATGGAAATTGGAAAATAATATTTTAACAAAATGAAATTATATAAATTTTATTTATCATTATTTATCAATTATCATATCAATATTTGCCTTATATAACCTTAAAAATAGTATCACTAAATTTTCATGTGATAAGTTCTTATGTCCTATCCATTCTTATATTATCTATGGCCATAACTATATTAATAAAATAGAGAAAAGTGTGTAGGAATGGGGAAGAGAGAAAGACTGTTTTTTATTATTGCCTCTCATTCTGGCAGAGGTCTTATGCTTATCATAAATTATATACAATAATTATACATATATCTATTTGTGTTAAGACCTCTATAACCTTAAAATCATAGATAATAAAGAGATGGATATCGCCATGGCTATATTAACACTGTATGAGCAGTATGAGGTCGCGTTCTTTTTTGTGGGAGAGAGAAAATAATAATACATGAACGCATGATAAGCTTCAATGGCCTATCCATATCTTTATTATCTATGCTTAAAATATTTTCATGTTCGTTCCCGTATGATTAACACAAATGGCCTATCCATTCTTTAATATCTATGGTGGCAACCACAGATAATATATATAATAACGTTAGAAAGATAATATGATAATAATCCGACTCTTAGGGAAATCTCACACCCCACCGTCCACAAAGTGTAGAATCAAACCCTACCCTTTGACATGGGCTGACCAACAAATTTAAAACCACCTTCCTAAACTTCCATCCACTAGTAGAGGCAAAAGCCTGGTATAGTTTCACGGCTTAGCCATCCCCCCAAAGCAAGCAAGCAATATGATAATAAACAACAACACACTGCCATATATATAGGTCTGGCCACTCGACGATTTTCGTGTGCCGTTATTGTATAAGCATCCCGGGGGAATACTATGTGGCTCTATCTACTTACAAACTATATTTTGTATAACTTTTAAAGTTTTAGACCGAAAAACTACATTGTAGTAACTCATTTAAATATTTATAATTTCTACTATACTTACTATACTTACTACTCTACTATACTTTGTAAATGTGTAATACTTAGGCCGGGTTGCATAAACGTTCTGTAACGACTTACAGATCTGTAAGTGCGATGACGGCTCTGTAAATAAAATTAGGTGTTGCTTGAACGCTCGGTAAAGTTACCGGCTCTGTAAATTATCGGCTACCACACCTGTAAACTGCAGATAGGATTTTGCATCTGTAACTACTTACAGATCGGTAAAATCATAGATAATAGAAGAATGGATAGGCATGGATTGTAATGATAAGAAAAACACATTGTTTATTGTGGTTTAATTTATTTGGTAACCACGGTTATCAATAATTTAATATTTCTTTATGCAACACTAGCTCTAGTTTACACAATCATTAAAACCTTACGGTCCTGTAAATTACAGAGCCGGTAACAAATGTACAGACAGTTCTTTATGCAACCGGCCCTTAGAATGCTATACTATGAATGTAGATAGCGCCACTTGGCGTTCCGCCGATATGCCATATACAATAACGGCACATCCCGACCACCTACAAACACTGCCAGACCTATCTATGTGCAACAACATTTCATATCAAACAAGCCCGTAGCCAATCAAAACGATTAGAATTTGTAAACATTCGCTAAGTCAAAAATGGAGTCGGAAATCATAATTTAAGAACGTTGTGGTATATGGAGTCGGGTATCTAGTTATTATATACATATATACCAGTGGTTGCAACAACGATTTAAGATACCGGTTACTCAACGACCCTATGCTCATACCATGAAATAAGATATACTGGATACGGAACGGGAGCTTATCAGTTGATAGTCGAACTTTCTTAGACTATGGCATGACACACAGCGCTTTATAGGATTGTTGTGTTAACGGGGACAATAAGGAACTAATAGTTCCGTATTCTCCCGGTTAACACAGAACAATCTTCTAAAGTTCTAGCGGTCTAGCCTTAACTTAAGAAGTTATTGCCACGAAATATGAGTCAATAAAGCACTGTTTTCCGTATTCATTAAATCTTAATTCGTGGCTCATACACAACAAAAGTGGTGAGCGAAAATGTTGGTTTCAAACAGCTGATCAACGATATGAGAAAAGCTACTATCGCTCCAAGAAGTAATATTGTATCTCTATATTGAATATTGATATATTTTGAAGTACCAAGAGAAATTGCTACTTAATCTATCCAGCTAAGTAAGACAAAACTAAACTTGATATATCGGGCAAATTATATAATCATGATCATGAAATTTCAATTTTTTCAGAATGTCCTTTTTTTAAATTTGATCTAGTTCTTGATTTATTCTTTGGGCTCGTTCATTAGTGTTGGTTATGTCTTTAATATTCAAAAGAGTATTTATCATATCTCCACTGGAAACATTGGCACCCTTTGGAGGATTTACAAGTAAATATGTGCTTAGTAATCTAAACATTTGAATAAAAAGAATGGCATCCGGATGATCATTAGAACCACAAGCTGAACGAATCATTTGGGCTCTTCGAGTTTTCCGTGATGTACTTCGGCCTGCGGAACGCGGCACAGACGTTTCAAGGCGTCGTTAATGAAATGCTTAGTGGTATACTGTGTATCGACGACGTCCTCATCGCGATACGCGAAGAAACCCGAGCACGAGCAACACGTCCGTGCTGTTTTGAAGAGGCTTCAAGATTACGGCATGTCAATAAAGCCCGCTAAGTGTGGACACCACCTCGCTAACGTTCCTGGGTCGCGTAATTAACGTAATTGTCAAACCCAACCCAGACCACGTCAACACTATCCACCGATGGTTACTTCTGGTAACCAAAAAAGGACGTAAAAAAGGCTTATAACGGTTTAAAGGTTCGGTGAATTTTGACAGTAGATTTATCCCGAAAGCCTCGGAGATGCGGACTACGTTGTACGACTTGACTTAGCGGCTCAAATTAAAAAAAGGACGGACCGTTACAGTGGAATGACAGCATTCGTGCCGCATTCGACAACTGCCCCACAGCCCTCGCCACCATGGCAAATTTAACGCACCCTAAACCTAACTCGGAATTACGCCTCAGCATTGACGGGCCCATTACATCGATCGGCGCCGTGATTTAACAATAAAACGGTAACAACTGACAACCTTTCGGCTTCTTCTCGAGAAAGCTCACTGACGTAGAAACGCGGTATAGCACATACGACAGTGAGTTTCTCCTGGCATATAGTATCACCCGTTACTTCATCCACCTCATCACAAACCACTCACGTACATGATTTAACTGTTTTTTTTTTGTCACTCCAGCACCGAAAGTTTGGTTTTCTATAGCGGTTGAAGCATTGAAAAACGTCATTTTTCTGTCCAGCGGGCGGTAAGGTATGAATCACTACATGATCCAGGCGGTAAAGAGGAAATGCTCAAAAATGCATATCACGCCCGTATCCCCTGCAAAACCGGACCCTGAAATCTATACCACGGTACTTACAAAACATAAACTTTTGGTTACATCTTATATTCATATTATAACCTCCATGCGTGACGCTTAAAATAAATAAAACCAAATCGTTTCTTTCATGAAATATTGTTGTCGAATAATTATGTTCTAGTTGTTGCATAGATCCCTGCATTACCTTTGCCGTGATTGATAAATGCAGAGGCGTGATAAAAAATGGTATTTTAAGGCAATATCACGACTGAAATAGCAAACTTCCTTACCTTGTCACACAAATACACAATAAACTATGACAAAACTCATAATGCAAAGAATACATAATAATAACAGTTATAAAACAAATTATTTTTAATTTAAATTGTATCTTTGCCACTGTTGGCAAATCTACTTATAACATTTCATCGTGTACATCAATGTCACGATTAACTAATAAAAAAGAAAGTTCCAATACCTTGTTCAGAATTCATATTTCTTAAAAAGTTTTTGGGTCTCCTTAAAAAGCTGAATTAAATTGTTGACAAGTTGGTAAATGATTATACTCATAGATTATACTCAATAATCATACTTGAGTACCCAATAGCAACCATTTATAAACAAAAAAAAATTAAATTTCCACATCTCAAAATCCTTTCTTATTGTTCATCTAGATCATTAGAAGAACCACTAATAAATGTCAAGTTCGAACATTTTTAATTTCGGAGAAAATGTTGAATATTTTAATTTTATTTGGTTGATTGATGGCACCACTATTGTATTGTTTCAACCCCTTTTATTCCTCTTTAGAGATTCAATTTCCTAAAATCCTTTCTTAGCGGTCGTAATAGCTAACTTTATGCCATATTACAGCCAACCTATCACAATAATGATTATCATACACATTTTTTGAATAATAATATACCTATGAATGATGATTACTACCTATTCAAGGAATTATCACTTATTTTATTAAACAATATCTCAGAAATGCATTTTTTTTTATTATTAACTTAACTTATTAATTGAAGTTAAGTTAAGTTAATGGTATTTTTCAACTTAATTGATATATTAAAATTTCTAATAATTTAACTGAAAATATAATAATTAACTAAATTATAATATTAATTACTTGCCCAGCCTTGAATAATACTAACATATATAAAATAATAACAAACAGAAATATGTTACACTTAATCAGAAGTTTTCTAAATACAGGACAATTCTCAGTGTAAATATCATCTACATTTTTTATATCGTTAAGAATATTAAAAAAGTACTTAAACAATACATTTTAAAAGAATAATTGTCATACAAATCGCAAATAGTGTTTTATGATTTATGATTGCCATTATATAAGTGTTGCATCAACTACACAGTCTATATTTTGCAATTCAAAAAGAAGCCTCTATGTTGTTCAATAAGCTAATAAGCTTATTTGACAATGTCTCCATTGGAAACTGTCTTTTAAGTGCAATGGTTTACCTGTCACAACATCAAATTTCTAGTACATTTCTAACCAATGACAATTATTTCTTAATTGTTTCCCAAAAATTGAATTGTGTGAATTTTGAGTTGTGTTTAACCAATCCAAAATCCAGGATTATCTTTTGTCGTACTTCAACTGTTCTACTTGCTACTGCAATCGAACAATCTCACCTATTCTTGTTTTTGTAACCGAGAAAATAGGTACACAAGAAACTTGTGTTTAAACAATTGTTTTAATTTCTTGTTCCCAGCTTTCACATCAATGTTTTCATTAGACAATACTTCCATCACAGGATATTAAAACATCAAAAAACATATGTTATCAATATTATAATAATTATATTAATTAATATTTATTAAAATCTAGATACTAAAATATCATAATGTTAAAACAGTTTCAATTCAGATCATTGTAATTAATAGAACTGGAATTTTTATGTAATGTAATTTCTTATGTAAATGCAATTAATAGGCACATTAAATTATAAAGCGCCCAGATCACAAATCATCTATAAAATAATTATTGAAAACAATTTAATAATAAATTTAATTAAAAAAATAACAATAAAATAAAATTGATAAAAGTATAGAATACAGATGTAATGTACATAAAAATAAGGTATTTAATCTGTCCCATTTAATAGAGTGAACTTCAATATGGCCAGAAACTTCAGAAATGGCTGTATACTGTATTTTATAATATGCTCCAGCTAGTTGCGTATCTGATAGATTAGAAGATGACAGAACACACGTCACATATATTTTTTTTATTTAGAATTATCTCTCTTAATACTTTAGCCGAAACAGGTACTTGTAACAATGGTTCTTTACAACCCAAACATTTAGATGGCATGTTCTTCATATGCAATTTAATATGTAGTGATATTTCCTTTTTTTCAAAAAACAATTTATAACAGATTATACAGTAATATGCTGCTTCAGTGTGAAATTTTCTTTCATGATTAATACGTTTTATTTTTGAAGGAAAAGATTGATTACATACTTTACAAATCAGTAAAGCCTTTTCAATCATATGAGTCTTTTCATGTTTAATCATGTCAGTTTTTTGTAGATATGAAATACCACATACACTACATTTATAAGGATTGTTTTTAGGATGCATTTTCATATGAGACATAAAGGCAGATTTTTGGAAAAATGTAAGTCTTACAAAATCTACACCTAAAATGGGTTTTTATGTGTTTAATTAAATTTAATTTTTGTTTAAAGACTACTCTACATATGTCACATTTATATTTTTGTTCAATAACGTGACTTCTCATATGTGTCTGTAAAACAGCTTTATGCAAAAATCTTTTGTTACAATCGGGGCATTTAAAAGTTCTCTCACCAGTATGAAATCTTAAATGATCAATTAGCTTATTTTTTTGAAAAAATGGCATTTTACACCAATTACATTTATACATTTCATGATCTTTGTGAGTTTTTAAATGGTAAATGTAACTTTTCCTTTGGACGTATGTTGCTAAACAATGATGGCACTGAAATGTTCTATTTCCAGCATGAGATAACATATGAGTATCTAAAAGTGATTTTGATATAAAACTTGCATCACAAAGATGGCATTGAAATGAATCATTATAGATGTGAGATGTTGAATGACTTTCTAGTTCTGATAATGTAGGAAATGTTGATCTGCAGAGACTGCATTCAAAAGGTCTGTTTGTCATATGAACTTTTATGTGGGCTATTAAACCTGATCGCCGATGAAAGGATCTCCTACACATACCACATTCAAACACCTTTTCACCAGAATGGGCCACCAAATGTCTTCTTAAACTTGATTTATGAGTATATGTTTTATCACAAATATGGCACTTTTCTAATTGCATAGTCATATGGACTCTCATATGATCCTTCAAAAATGATTCTCTGAAAAATACTTTGTCACAAACATTGCACTTAAAAAGTTTTTCACCTGTGTGACTGTGGTTTTGATGATAAACTAAACACGATTTCCGAGAAAATTCTCTAACACATATTTCACACTTAAATGGTTTAATACCAGTGTGTTTCCATTCATGGTAGTCTAATAATGACTTATGGCTAAATTTCCTTTTACAAATTCCACATGAATAAGGTTTATATCCCGTATGGGTTCTCATATGACACATCATATTTTGTCTCTGAGCAAAAGATCTTTTGCACAAGTCACAAAAATATGGTTTTTCACCAGTGTGACTTCTTATATGAACCGTTAAATTTGACTTCACAGTAAACATCTTATTGCAGTACTTGCAATCAAAAGTTTTTTTCTGTTCAGGTGTCTTGGTATGCTTAGTTAAGTGTAATCCTTCAGAAAATGTGGATTGTGAGTTCATAGGTTTATACAATTTTTCGTGATTTTTTTTATGTGATTTCTGGTGTTTGCATAAATCTAAAGGTAATTTACAGAGACGGCAATTAGAAGTATTTTTCTCAGATTCGATATCAAATAACATTGACTGTGATCTTTTAGGCTCAATTTCAATAATGCTGCTATGTACCATCTCATCATCACGGTCAACTCCATCGTCAAATTTAGTAGTCTCAATATTTTCTTTAGAATTAAATGACCTGAAACAAAAAACATAATTATTTGTTATATAACTGTTATAAAATAGATCAATAACTACTGTCCAGTTTCAAAACAATCAAATAATTCAATAACTATACAACATATGTTTTAGATAACTACTTAACAAAAGTAAAAAAAAAATAAAGCAGCAGATGTTAAGATCATTCGGAGAGAGACAATAATTTAATTAAGCAGGCACGCCCACATATAAGTAGCTCACTAGGTGAAATATACTTTTAGTGACAACATAAGGTGTGGGGGGCCTCACTACTGCCGTCGATTTTAGCTCAAAAGACCTTAAGTTTTAACAAAAGTAAAGTTAGTTTACGTTGTCTGATTTGTATTCTGAAAACCCGAACTCACCAGAAAATTGCCTAAAGATGGTACGGAACACATTGTAAAAATTATAACTTATATTATATGAACTGTAATTGATTAAAAATTGTTGAAATGTTGCACCTCAAATAATAGCCATTATAATAATTAATCAAATTAATAATAATATCGTTAGCTTTCAAAATAAATAGCAAAATATTTGAGTTAAGAATTCGTAAAAATTTTTCTTTTTAAATCTAAGATTTGAAAATGTAATACAAGATTCCTTATAAGATTATCTACCTTTATCAACAAAAAAAAAATGTCTATAAGAAAGTCAAATTAAATTTTTATGAGCGTTTGAAATTCAAATTTTTACAACATTGGATATTCACTTGATTTCTCATGTAGCGATTTCCTTATTTTGTTGTAATTCAAAAACAAATAACTGTAGATACATGAAAATTTCACTGAATGTTTAAATTATCATTTTCAATACATCATAACATTTTGAAAATATTTTGACTTATTTTGAGCTGTTTACGGACATTTTCGGTTTTAAATTTTTTTAGTTTTTTTTCTATAAATATCAATTAAGTTTTATCTGTTGTGCCAAAAAGTGTAAAAATTTGATACGAGACTCCTGATATATTGTTACAATATCAGTTCAAAAACATTGAAAATACATAGGCACAATTTTTTTTATAAGCATTTAAAGTTGGAATTTTGACAAAATGTATCAAACTCTGGAAAATTATCAATCATTGTAATTAATAAATTATAAAATGTTCAGTTTTTATAGCTAAGAATTGCAAATTTAAAACAAAGGTTCTCATAAATAGTTCTTATAGTAACCAAAAAATCTAAAAAATTTATGAACACGGTTATTTTTTACAGACATTTTAAATTCAAATTAGGACGAAATTACATAATAAAAAACCTAGAATAGCTATTTTAGTTATTTTGTTGTGATTGAATAATATTATTCGTGGGTACTTGAAACTTCTAAAGTGTACTACTATATGTCTATGGTAGTATCACTTGTTATTAAATGTATAACGCGTTATAAGTACCTAATGGATATTGTGATATGATTAATTTGGAATTTATTATAGGTCAATTTTTTGGTTAATACCATAGATGTGTATATAATATGTCTTTTACCTAGCAGTCTAGGTACGTACCGTCTCCGCTCAGAATCGTTTTTCTTATACAATGATATTATATCATTGAATTCAAATTTAATAGTATAAATTATACAGTGACAGACTTGTAACCTACTGTCTAGCAGAGCGACACCCACCTGCCCACCTTTTTTTATAATTATGTTACGTTGAAAGTTATTGAAAGTAATTATATTAAACCCTGGAAAGTGATTATACTGAAAGACGGAGTTATTTCTAACATTAGAATTGGGATTCGAAAGCGAATATTATTTATGGACGGTCAGATAAATACGGTTAAAAAGTTCGACGACAAGAGGTAGTACTCTATGGATGAAGTGAATCAGAGCCATGGGAAGGAAGACAGGAACGCGATTTTGATGCAGAAATTACTCAAACAGAAAGAGTTACTAATGATGATGTTAGCGCTAAAGGAGAAACCGTCATAGGAGGTATACGCTCCACCGGACGTGTCCAAAATACTACCAACGTTTGATGGCGAAGGTAAGGACCACGAAAAGGTGGATTGGCTGAGCACGCTCTGTGGAGTAGCGACGTTACATCGTTGATCGGACGCACACGAGCTGGAGGCGGCGAGAGTGAATGTGGACGGTCCAGCCCAATAATGGTATACTGGGCGAAGATTTAGTTGATGGGCAGAGTTTGAACAACAATTTAAATCGACGTTCTTCAGAAAGGTTAACACGGTCAGTCGATGGAAGGCATCGCCAGCGCGGGGAAAAGGTAAAAACGAAAGTATTTTAGACTATTTTCACGAAACGGTTCGACTTTGTCCAGATCTGGAATTATATTTGTTCCATTGCACAGGAACAGCTATTAGACGGCATCCATTCGAATAAATTATTTCAGTATTTGTTAAGTCGTAGTCATAATGACGAAGATGAGTTACTATTTGACATTATGGACTACATGCGGATAGTGGAGTACAGAAATGTTAGGTTTCAAAATAATGCAGTTTTTTCCAGTTCAAATGAAAAGCAGTGTCCCAGAGGAGAAAGTCCTAAGCCCAAAGCGGAAGATACGTGTACTAGGAGTCAAAAGGGTGTTGATACAGCAACAAGTCCGATATGTTTCAACTGAGGATCCAGAACACAAATCGCCCTAAGATGTCCCAATCCAGCTGGACCAAAAGGAGCATGCTATAGTTGCGGTTCAACAACACATTAGCGATCAGCCTATACGGAACGTGATCAGAAAAATAAGAATGACACGAATGAAGAATCTCGACGACAGCGACAGAACGAGCAGCAACATAGTGGATCAGCAGAAGAGATCAGACTGATAGAGCCAGCATTAATGTAAGGGTAATTATAATATTATGTAAAGAAAATGTTACCGTTAATGCGTTAATAGATAGTGGTAGCCCGATTTCGTTGATTAAGTCTCATCTTATTAAAACTAGTGACCGACAACCGTGTAATAATGATATTTCATTTCGGGTATTAACGGGTCTCAATTGAGTATAGAATCGGTTGCTACGGTATTATTAGATGATTATGATTTAAGTAAAAAACAAATATTTTATATAGTAGATGACTAGACCATGTCATCCGAATGTTTATTGGGCAGATTTGATTAACTGGATGGATATTTGGTTTGGTGAAGATGGTAGGATAATGATAAATTCGAAGCACGAACGGTGTAATGGTTGACATAGGGTTAATAGCATGGCTTTTTTTTTTTTTTTAGCCGAAAATTTTTGAAAACCGGTCACCGGTCACCGGTTATCGATTAATTCTGAGGTTATAATTCCTTTAAAGATATTTCAAACACTATGATAACCGTTAATAGTTTAAAAACCGTTGATTAGGTTTTTTGGTAATCGGTTACCGGTTAAAACCAGTTTTTAAAAATAATTTTTTTTTCAATTTTTTAAACCGTTTATTTAGGTCATTCGTAAGTTGATAACATAACTATTATTATTACAAAATCAAAAACTTAATATGCTTTAATTTGGTCGATTTCCTTCAATTTAAATATTTATATTTTCAAACTGCTTTAAAGTTTAAAACATATGATCAAGATAATGGCGATCTTAATAAATCAAAAAAATAAATTGCATAAACAAATGTTATTGTTATAATTTTCTTCTGTATAACCATAAAAAACCGAAATAAAATATAATAATTTTGAACTCATTTTTGTGAAGGGCAAAAATGTGTTTCTCCAAGTTTGATGAATGCTTACCAGATATATACTTGGTACATCCCACTACATTACATTTATTACTGTTGTTATTCATATCATAAGTAAAATACATTTCAAGAACAGGGTTTGTTCAATTGTTCTTCATTTTTAATTAATAATAATAATAATAATAATATTTATTGGCCAAGAGAAAGATACAATTTCGATAAGTAATTAATGATTATATATATAATATGGTTAGATGGCCAATCCCACCACTGAGGATAACCTCTTATGGGTGATGATTGAGTACTATCAAGAGCTAAGTTGGTATACATTTACAATTTTTATAATATTTTAGGTATTTCGTAAGAAATTGCTTCATATCTGACTATAATTCAAAAACATAAATATATAAATAGAGATACCTGTACAACTATAGTAATTAAAGCATAAATTGCAAAAAATAAGTAAATATAATATAATATAAAAAAGTACATCAAAAATAGAATTTATAAATAAGTAAATAAATAGACTACATTATAATATAGGAACACTGGTATATTACATAGGGTGTAGGTCACTAGTATTATTTAACAACCATAATTTAATAGATTGTTTATATATTTTATAAGACGTACTATTAATATTTTGCAGCGGAATATTGTTTAATAATTTCAAACCCACTTGCGAAAAACATCGGCTAGATTTCAATATACGAACAGTAGGTATTTCTAAGTTGTTTTTTTGTCGTGTATTATAGTGTTTAGGTTTGAACTCTATTAAATTTAATTTGTATGGGTAATATAGGGCATTTCTGTAGAATAATTGTTGCGTCGTAAGAACTTTAAATTCAGTAAATAGATCTTTAGTGGGATATGTTTTTCGTTTACTCAAAATTATTTTAATTATGCTTTTATGAGCTAAATATTTAATAGTTACCGTTTTATTTATAACATTACACGAACAGTTATTAGATTTACAATCTATATCATGGATTTTAATTGTATTTGAATTGGGTTGGGTTCTTTTGTCTAGAGTGAAATTAATGAAGTTTGATTTAGTGTAATTTATTCTTAAATTATGTTTAAGAAACCATGCATTTATCAAGTGAAGGTCCGTTTCTGCTTTTAGACGAACTTCGTCCCAATTGTCCCCAGATATAAGGATGGCTGTATCGTCTGCATAAGAAAATAGTTTACCGTGAATATTTAAATGACTTATCGAAGAGACATATATAATATAAAGAATAGGTGATAATACTGTCGCTTGAGGAACTCCCGTTGTGATTGTAATTTCGTCACTAAGTGTGTTATTAATTCTTACTTGTTGTTTTCTGTTGTCTAAGTAAGATTCTAATAATTTTAGTGGTTTATTAACTATACCTATTGATTGAAGTATGAATATCAACGATTTATGAGAAATGCTGTCAAAAGCTTTACTGAGGTCCAGGAAAATTCCTTTTTTATTATTGTTTAGGTTACTATATATATCCATGGAAAGCCGTGCTAAGGCATCTTCTGTTCCTAGGTTTTTCCTAAATCCGTATTGGGATTTAGGTAAGATATTATTTTCTTCTAAGTAATCTAAAAGTCTTGTTTTTATGGCCCGCTCAAAAATTTTTGAAAAAATATTTAGTAAGCTAATTGGTCTGTAATTATTTATTAATTTTTTATTGCCGTTTTTATAAATTGGAGTTACTATGGCACTTTTAAAAGAATTTGGTATGATACCTTCCAGTAGTATTTTATTGAAAATATGAGCTAAGATATCTGATATTGATTCTTTAATCTGTTTAACTACGTTAATTGTTATTCCATCTTTCCCGGTGGCCGAGTCACCTTTCATATTTGAGATAATATTATTTACTTCCAAGGCATTTATTTTTCTTAAATACAAGGATTGATTCGAGTCAAGTTTGTCTGTCGATGAATTTTATTGGAAAAAATGTTTTTTTGTGGCATTATTTTGGCTTCCCATTGAGGTAAAAAATCTATTAAAGGTATTGGCTATAAAAAGTGGGTCAGCATCAGATTTATAGTTATCAATATTAAAATTAGAATTTTTTTGGGTAGGCTGCGTTTGCGTCGTTATTTCCTTTATTGTTGACCACATTTTTTTAGGGTTGTTGCAAAATTTTATGATTTTGGTACCATAGAAATTCTGTTTCTGTATGGTTATAATATTAGATAGTTTATTTCTATATGCTTTATATTTATCAGTTAGGAGTGTTAAAAGGTTGCTTTCTAGTTAAAACATGTAATTTATCCCTTTTTTATGGCTCTGATGATACCTGGTGTAATCCACTGGTTTCGTTGATAATTATTGCTTTTTGTCCCATGGTGTGTATTATTATTTAAATTGGTTTTTATAATTGATGTAAGTAATGTTATTTTCTTTTTAGCTTGTTTTGAAGTTATTAATTCACCCCAATCTGTTCGGTTTATTGCTTTTTTTAGTTCTCTAAAGTTGACGAATTTATATGAGTTATTATTTGAATTTTTAGTTTGTTGTGGAACGGTATGATTTAATTGTAAAAATAAAAGATAATGATCAGTAATTAGTGAGTCTATAACCCCTGAATGAATATTATAATGTTTGTGATTATCTCTAATGAATATATGGTCGATGCAACTATTGGTCAAAGGTCTTGTGGGGCAATTAATGTATTGGATAAAGTTAAAAGAATTTAATAAATCGTAGTATAATGTTGTAGAGTTTGTGGTGTCAGATAAATTTATGTTCATATCACCTATTAGTATTAATGTAAGTTGTCTATAGGAGATTTTATTAAATGTTATTGTTGTTAACAGACAGTTTGCATCTTGTATTATAAATTCCTTCGTGGTGTAATTTATATCTTTTTGAATAAATATAACTATGCCGTCGGATTTGCGTATATGATTTTTAGAAATTGAAGATTGATAATTGTTTAACGAGATATATTTTTGATATTATTTCCTAACCATGATTCGACTGTAATTATGATATGGCTTTTATTCTTAATTGCTGCATTTAGACAATCTAGTTCAGATATGTGATTAGCAATACTTCTAATATTAGTAAATAGTATGTTAAAACTGGTTTCATTGTTATATAGTTGTGTGTTAATCTCATTAAGTGAATTAACTGTTGTATTTTCTTTATCAATGATGTCGAAAAGTGTGTTAATTGATGCCATTAAGATAGTTTAATTTATTATTCATCCCTGTTTTTTCTTTTTTTGTGAATATAATGTAGTCTATTATTAAAGTAAACAAAATAGGTATAATATTGATAAGTTTCTAATGAAGGTCTAACAACTAATGTTTTAGGTAAAATGTAAATAAATAAAAATATGTATGAAATAAGCATGTAGTATACATTTAAGATACAGTGTATTAAGTATTTAATGATTACAAAAATTATAATGACAGGAGATCTTTACCTGACTTTATTCCAGTGGCGTAGAAAGACTCGTTAGCGCCCCTGGAAAACCTAGGAAAATGCGCCTTTTTAGCGATTAAAAAATTGACGAAAATACGGAATGATATTTTTTAACATTTATTTTTTATGTATATAATTAGGTAATACAATATTATTTAACTATCAGTTATTATGATTATGTAAATTTCAAACTATAAAAATTTTCTTTTCTTTCTTTAAGGCTAAAGAATTCATTGATGATTTCGTCATATGAAATTTGTTTAGCAAATTCATGTTCTATGGATAAAATTGCCATGCTTGTTAGTCTCTCTTGTCCAATAGTTGATCTTAAGTAATTTTTTATTAGTTTAAGTTTACTAAAACTTCTTTCACAACTAGCAGTTGTTACTGGAATAGTGAGATATATTCTTAACGCTATTTCTATGTTAGGATAAATATATTGCAAGTTTTGTTTATGAATAAATTTTAATAAATCAATCGGTGCAGCCATTTTGAAATTGGTCATCAATGCAGAAGCCTGGTGTTTAAAACATTCCATTTCAGAGCAAAGCTCGAATCTATTGAGGTCCTTGTCGTATTTGATTGCTAAATCGTTTGTACATTTTTTAATTTTATCAAAATCCATTGACGATAGCTTACTTCCACATAAAAATTCAAAGTCATTAGATAAAATAGTCATTCTTTTAAATCGCCATTTTAAACTCGATAAGATTGAGTCAACTGCCATGTAAAAATCATTTTTGATTTTGGCGTAGACGGATGTTGCACCATCATCTATTGCTTCTTCTCCATCCATACGTTTTGTTTTATGCCTTCGTTTTTCTAGAAATTAGGGTTCTATTAGACAGTTCCATTTCGATGCAGTATTCTTTGCATTTTTTAATGAATCCTCAAAATTGTTATCACGAATTTCTTGAATAGAATTATACAAACCGTTTAACATTTTACTTGCCATATCAATTGTAATATCTTTAGTTTGCAAAGAGTTATTGGTTTTATCGATATGCGTAAGTATTTTATTCCATATATTTAGTAAGCACAGAAATTTTAGATCTATTAGACGTAAAATTTGATTGCAACCATCAATAGTGTCATAGTTTATATTAGTAGTGTCCCTCATTTGTTTTAATATCATAGGAATACTGATAATATTAGTATGCAAAGCTGAAATGGGTTGTTTCTTTGATGACCAACGAGTATCACTATGTTTCTTTAAAGTAACATTTATGACATTTTTTAACATATTCTATCTTGAAGTAGAACTAGATAAGAATACAAATATTTTCTGAACACTTCCAAAATAAGTTATATAGCATATATACCCATAGCAGGTGATGTTTCGGCAGCATGAACGCCAACAAGGTTTAAACTATGCGCTGTACAAGGTATAAAAAATGCTAATTTATTTAGTTTAGTAATTTTTGCCTGAACTCCTTTAATTTTCCCTGCCATATTTGTCCCATTATCAAAACTCTGTCCTCGGAAATTATTGATATTTAAGATATCAACTTGTAATTTATCAACAATATCGGAAGCCAGACCAGTTCCAGTATTTTCTTTTGTTTCTATAAAATCGATAAACCTTTCTTCAACCGTGACTTCATTATTTGAAATTTGTACGTATCTTATAATTTGTGATAACTGTTCTTTGTGTGAAAAATCAGGAGTGCTATCAAATAATATTGCATAATATTTACTTTTTTCAATAATTTCTAGAATTTTAGTTTTAACAGTTTTTCCCATTAACTCAATAAATTCATTTTGTATGGTTGGTGAGAAATAACTAATTTTAGATTTTCCCTCATTAAGCGCTATTAAATGTTCTTTTAAATTCGGGTTATAATGACTAATAAGTTCAATAAGATCAAGAAATATTCTTTTTTTCGAGTCTAAAATCTTTTCTGAATGACCTCTAAGAGCAAGATTATTTCTACCGCAAAACATAATATCTACGATTATTTTTAAAATGTAACGCCATTTTTCTTTTTCATTTTTGAACATTTTTTGTACTTCAAAGTCAATAGGTTTATCATCAAGTAATCTTTTTTCTAGTTCTTTCCATTTGATACAGTTCTGTTTATACAGTAAGTCAATTTCATGATCAGGCAAACGAGGGTTCAAATGTTGCCCATCGTCAAAACCAGAAACAAAAGCACAATTTGTGGTACAAAATAAAATGCACGGAAAACAAAAAAGTTTATTTTTTGAAACACTATACATTAACCATTACCTTCGAACCTATTAGTACAACACCATTGTAAGTTTTCTGAAGAACCATTTATTACTAAAATGACGATTATTTTCGTCATGTGGATAGTAGTTTTGAGTAGAAGAGATTGGAGGACCAATTTCAATTAAAATAGCTTTTAACCTTGGTGTTATTTTGGGCCATTTCACAGGATCATTAAAGTCAACATTTTTGGTATTATCCTGTTTTTCTATTTTTATCTCATGGTTAGTATCAGACTCAATGGTGGTGGTATTTTCTATTATTTTTATTTCATCGTTAGTATCAGACTCAACGGTGGTAGAATTTTCTGTTATTTTTATTTCATCGTTAGTATCCGTTTCTAAGGGAACTACTAGATTTTCTTTTGGACTAGATTTCTGAAGCCATTTGCCTAACGATGCGGATAAACTTTTATTACTAGATTCTTTCAGTTTTCTTTGCTTTTCAAACCAGGCACTTGAAGGTTTTTTGAAGCTAATATTTTATCTAAGAATACCTAAAAAAGTATGAGTTCTAAGAATTGGGTATGATAGTTAGAGAGTTAATTTTAACGTAAATTATTAACTACTAACTTATAAAATATACGACTAACTAAATTATAAAATGTTTATATAGTTGTATTAACTTACGTGTGTGCTTACAGCGTGCGACGTGTCAATAGCATAGACGGCTAAGAAATGGCAATACAATTACCCGCATCGTACTATGCATTGTAATACGCACTATCGTCACTTTTAAAATAAGATTATTGATATATAGACGACAATAATATACTATTATAATATACTTTATAGACGGGCCACGGGCGATCCGATAAGCTCGATGTTCAGTGTTCACACACACACACACACACACACACGAAACACGAATTTAAAGATAAACAAGATAAACAAAATCATACACATTTCAAAATGTATAGCCGTATAGGTAATAAAGAAATGTCGTTTTGAAGGTAGAATAAAAGTAAGTACCAATTTAAAAGCACAAATTTGCGCCCCTTCATAATTTGGGCCCCTGGCGTAGGCACAGTTCGCCATGTGTCCTCATTATGAGTGAATTTTTCATCACATTTTGAGCAAGACATTTTAAAATACGTTGCGTACGGACGTTGTACTCTGGAGATTAGATAGGCGATGGAACACTAACCGTAGGTACGTCTTACTCGAACAAAGGCCAAAACAGTACTGAATTACCTTGTATAATATATGTAGTTATTCTTTAAATTATTTAAATCGTAACCACTTTAAACAACAACTTTAAAATAATATCATTGACCAATGTATAAAATATAAAGTGTGACAGACAGTACTAAATCATTTCGAACTACCCAAAATTCAAATTTTAAAAATAAAAAATGTTTATTTATATTAAAATTTTTTTGGAATTATTCAAAAGAGCCAATTTGTAAATTTGATTATAACAATTTTGATGGTAAAAATATTTTTCTAAGTCAAGTACCTAGTTTATATTTTAGAATTTTTTAAAATTTTAATATTTTTTTAAGTAAATTAATTTGGAACGAAACAAACTTTTTTGAAAATATTATTTACATAAATCTGTATTTTATATTCATTTAAAGTTTAAATTAGGATAAAATTCAGCAAAATCTCAAAAAAGTTCAAATTATTAAAAAAAAAAAATTTTAATTTAAAGTTTAAAATTAATAAAAGTCTTTCCATAGCTAACATTAAATCTTTTAGTAAAAGATTTTTAAAATTTGTCTACCTTAAACAAACGAAAGTTTATCGGAATGTAAAATTAATTTTTTATGATGTTTGAATCTAACATTTTTATGATATTGGATTTTCACCTGGAAATAATCAACGAATTTTCATTTATCAATTTTTGATGTTTTGTTGTAATTCAGAAACAAATAACCGTAGGTACACTCAAAATGTTCACATGGTAAAATTTTCAATTCATTTTGACACATTTTGAGCTATTTATAGGCTAAAAGCATGAGAATTTTTTTAAATCTAATTTATTTATCAGTTAGAAATGCATAAGCACAGAGAAGAACAAAAAAAATTAAAGAGAACCGGGAGTTTTTAAGCAAAATTGGGTTGTTTATATTAGCATTTTCTATACACAATAAATTTTCAAAAATTATTGATTGGTTTTGAACTTTTAACGGATATTTTCAGTTTCCAAATTTTAATTTTTTTATTTGAATTATGTCGATAAATTTTATTTTTCGAGTAACAAAGCTTGAAAATGTATTACAAAACCTGATATATTGTTACTTTAGCAGTTGAATTTTTACAGAATAAATACTTATCACAAAATTTGTAGAGTAGAATTTTTTCTAAAATCGTAAGAAGCCCGATTTTTGAAATCTGGTTCCAATCGTCCAATATCGCATAGTAAATTAACACGTTTTTTTTAAACTTTTTATCGATTAATTATGTAACTAATTAATACAAATATCGAAAATCGGGCTTCTTACGATAATAGAAATAATTCTCTTTTACATATTTTGTAATAGGTATTTATACTGTAAGTCGCTTCAATAAGCCGTATCATTAAGCCGTACTTTATTTATTTTGACCGCTAGTGCGCCCTCTTAAGTTGACCATGGACAAGAAAGATAAAAACCCTCGGATTACAAGATGGGTCTTACTACTTCAGAATTATGATTTCAGTATTGAACATCGTGCAGGAAGTAAAATGAAACAAGTTGAGTCGTTAACGCGTAAAGTCGGAATACCAATATATTAATATTAAATAAAAATACTTTTGAACAAACATTGTCAATTAAACAAATTGAAGATAAAGATATTGACAAGTTAAAAGAGCGGTTGAGGAAGTCTGAAGATAAGTACTTTGAGATGAGGAATGGTTTGGTATATAGAAAGTACAAAAGTGAGCTGTTATTTAAGTAGTATAGAAGTCAAAGTGATAAGATCTGGTCACTTTTGAGAAGAAAAAACCAGTGAGGTGATTTTGAGAACATTTATTTTGGTTTTCTAATTTGAGGGAAAAAGTTTTTAAGAAGTTTTATTTCAATTTGCTTGAAATGTATTTCACATTCTTCAGTATATGGTAGAAATATATGAGTGACTACTTTAGATGTTTAGTAAACCGAGACGAGTAGTGTCAGACAGAGGTTCAGCTTTCACATCCAATGTGTTTAAAGAATTTCTAACCCAGAGAAAGATAGACTTAGTACTAGTGGCAACTGCAACACCTCGGGCAAATTGGCAAGTCGAAAGAGTGAACCGTTGTATAACTGCAATGCTGGCAAAAAAGACAGTAGCCTTAAATAAGTAGGACAAAGTACTGGATGAGGTTGAGTATGCATTGAATAATATTTCATGTGCTTCGACGGGGGAAGCCCCCTCTAAATTATTGTTTAGAGTACATCAAGGTGGTATAACGGAGAATGAGTTTAGAAGGTTATTGTAAGAAGTGGACAAAGACAGGAATTTGGAGGAAATAAGGAGAGAGGCTGAAGATAATATATTAAAAAGTCAATAATATAATTGAAAATACTATGATGAAAAACATAAAAACCTACCTTGTATAAAAAAGGAGATTTTGTTATTATTAAAAACACTGATGTAAGTGTGGGTGTAAATAAAAAGTTATTAGTTAATACCCAAGTTTAAAGGTCCATATATAATAGATAAAGTGTTACCAAATGATAGATATATAATCAAAGACATTGACGGTTTTCGACACCCTCAGGTGCCTTATGAGTTATGAAGGGGCTATAAGATAATATGAAACATTGGGTTACACAGGAGCTTAGAGGAATGATTCTTTACTGTATTTAATTAATTATGTTATTACTTATGTATTTATATTAGAAATGTATTGTTTTACTATTTTTTTTTTTTTTTTTTTTTTTTTTTGTGATTTATACTATTATGTGCTGTTATGAATTTATGATATTGTATGTATTCTTATAATATTATTATTATTATTAAGGGTTATTTACCAATGTATTAATCCCAGGGACTGGGATAGGTCAGGAAGGCCGAGATGTGATAGTAGATGTTATTATTACTATTATTATTTTACTGATGTTAGTGGTTATGTATTTATTCTGTTCTCTTTCGTAATAATGTGAACGTGAAAAGTACATAATCTATTTTTTATAATTATGTTAAGTTGAAAGTTATGGAAAGTAAATATATTAAACGCTGGAAAGTGATTATACTGAAAGACGGAGTTTTTAGAATACTAAAGAAAGTAGATGTTAGAAAGTATTTCTTACAATATTACAGTTTGACACACGACGTTTTCTCAAAATAGGTATTTACTATATTGGGCATAATCATGGACAAAAATTATAAATTAACAGAGAAGGAATTTTCTTATTTTATTTTTTATTTGAAAAATCAAAATTATTAAAATTCTCAGGTGGAGCATACCAACATAGTCAACAATACATAAAGCATAAAGCTATCTCAGATTATCACCACATGTTAAAGAAGAATTCATTAAATACTGTTGGGAAAAAAAAGTAGAATACAAAAAAATTCATGTAGGTTTCGTTCTTTTATTTTAAACCCATTTCAACAACATAAGAAAACATAACCGTCTCGGCGAAAAAGCCGACGACATGACTGTGCATCAATTGACATTTTTTAAATTGAAGGTTAGGTTTTAAATTTGATAAGTGCAGTGGACTGTATTTTAATTGATTACATAATGAGATAATGATAACATTCTTGATAAACATACCGGCCCCCTTGAGAGGTATTCTCAAAAGGAAGCAGACTAAATAAATACTACAAACATGAACATATTAGTAAAAATTGCCTAATGGGGTAAGGTACAAATAGATTTCAACAGAGTACAAACTATAGTAACATAACAATATAAAATTCACATAAGGTGACACAAAATTATTTAATTAATAACAAAACAAATAATGGAATAATTGATTTAACTAGTGGTAACCAGTTTAAACTAATGTTCGATAGGCAGTCTTATGAGTTTATTGATAGGACGCTTTAGCACCGAATCCTGTGTCTTAAGGGTGACAACTCGCACGAGGTGATCTGCAGGATTAGGATGCACCTGGAAGATTCGGGCTAGGGGCCACTGAGTGGGAGCCATATTTTCTTTTTTGAGGAGAACTAGATCGTTGATTTGCAGGTTCGGCAGGGCAGTTGTCCACTTCGAGCGCTGTTGTAGTGTGGCCAGGTGTGCCTTTGGTAAGATAACTGGATGCCTCATGTCATAAGGTAAACTAGATTGAGTGAGTCGACCAACGCGTAAGACCCCTGCTATGTCAAGGAAGGGGTGTAGACTGACCAGAGTACTGGATGACTTGACAGGGAGACCCAGTTGCAGCTGATGAATGTCGAGTGGAAAGCATTCCTGTTGTACTAACCGGATCCATTTTAAGTTGGCTGATCGCCATTCACACACAGTTGGTAATCCAGTTAAGCGAAGAGCTACAGGTCTTTGGCAGTTGTGGCAAAATCGTAAAATGTAACAAGTGATGTGTAATAACTTACTCAAATCCGAATACTTAGCTAGAAAGTTAGAGTTAAACGCGTCAGCTTCAGTGGTCACATGTGTGGTTACAAGTGGCTTAAGTTTCTCTTGGAGAGTTTGATTATGATTCTCACCTTTGAACGTAGACTGTGGCCATGGATTGAGGGGGTAATAGCCATTGTGGACCATGCCACCACAAAGCATTCATAATGAGTTGATCACCTGACAGGCCCCTGGAGGCCAGGTCCGCAGGATTGTCTTGAGACGGGACATGCCGCCACACCGCTGACGGACACCAGGTTTGAATTTGACTCACTTGATTGGATACGAAGGTGGTCCACCGGTGTGGATCACTCTGAATCCACTGTAAGGTGATGGTAGAATCCGTCCACAAGTTGACTGATTCAATGTTGATTGTAGACAGAGCCTCTAGTAGGTGTTTGGTCAAGGATGCTAACAACGTAGCACCACACAACTCAAGCCTTGGTATTAATGATTGGGTCTTAAGAGGTGCGACTCTGGTCTTAGACAGAACTAAATGTGATGATGATCGACCATCAGGAAACACCGACACTAGGTAAAGAGTAGCAGCATAAGCCTGTTCCGAACTGCCACTGTAACCGTGCAGACTATATGTGGTTACCTGAGTGTGTTCGTCATTGCAATGCCGTGGTAATTCAAAGGAGCGAAGAGCACTGTAGGAAGGTCGATGATCCGACCACCATTTGATCAGTGTGTCAGGCAGCGGGTCGTCCCAATCCAACTTGTTCTTAAACAGGTGTTGCATAATGATCTTCGCCACGATCACAAGTGGGCTTAACCATCCACATGGATCAAAAATCCTCGCAATTTCCGAAAGTAATAAACGTTTAGTAAATGTTTCACCAACCTTGGAAGATTCAACATGAAATGAGAACGTATCTCGTTGAGCATTCCAAGATATACCTACCCAATATTTTGATTGACGGATCCATGTGGTCGATCAGCGTTAGTTGAGTGGCTCTTAGTGCTATAGGAATGTGCGTTAAAACTGCCTCGCAGTTGGTGGCCCACTTACGTAATTCAAACCCACTTAAGGCGAGTTAGGTAAAGCAGCTCCTGGTGTAGATTGATTGTGGCAGTAACGTCATCTTGTCCAGTCATTACCTCATCTACATAGAAATCTCGCTGTAGCACCGAAAATGCCTCAGGATGAGTCCCTTGCTCGTCGTAGGCCAATTTCTTCAGGACTCGTAAAGCATGGTGATGTGATAAGCCCATAGGTCACCGTATTTAAGGTATAAATTCTTATTGAACTATATTCATTTGGACGCCAGACAATACCTTGGTAGACACGATCGGCGGGGTGTACTAAGATTTGTCGGAATATCTATCGAACATCTGCGGTAATAACATAGCCAGAGCTGTCTCGAGTAAGTGTCTCAACGAAGTGCTTTTCACACTGTTGGTCTTCTTTGGACATACATGTAAGGCATGTAAGGTACCTCTTCCAGTTCCCAAAATCGGTTCACAAGTGATTCAACTGTAGTAGTACAACACGTGACCGACTTAAACATTGATAGTTCATTGTGAGGTTTAGATAATTTCCCACATACTATAACCCACACCCAAAGATAGAGTTGTGTAACGAAGGCGTACCTTTGGGTCCTTGTATTTTACCATCTAACATTATATCCAGACTGTATTCAGCACTTATGAGTAAGTCGATTTTGTTGGGCACATGGAATGTTGGATCTGCTAACTCAATCTGTTCCAGATGAGTCCACTGTGAAACATCCACTGTTACAGTGGGTAGATCAACAGTTATCTTAGGAGACACTAAGGCAGTTAACGTAATTTGTTTACCATTCGTCCTAGGAGAAATAATGAAAGTTGAAACTTGAGATGTGGTTGTAGAAGAATTTGATACACCATCAATTATCATTGGCTGATGCAATGTTTTTAAACCTAATCGCCTGGCTAAGGCTTTAGTAATAAGGCTAGGTTCACATGAAGAGCGTTAAACGCGCGTTAGCCAAACGCGCGTTTACAATAATGAATGCAGCTGTATTTTAACGCGCGTTTACAGCTTTCCGACGCGTTGCAAGGCGTTAACTCGCGTCGTCATTCATCCTGTGTAAATTTTCTAAACGCGCGTTAGCGAAACGCGCGTTTAATGCTCTCATGTGAACTAGGCCTAAAATGTGATTCTGAAGCAGTGTCTATTAATGCGCGGCATAGTTCTGACCGTCCACTTGATCCGTGTACTCGCACCACTGCTGTGGATAATATGACAGTTGACTTTTCTCTTAAGGCACCATGATTGACTGCCACAGTGTCTATCCTACTAGATGCCGATGGTTGTGTATTGATAGTCGACGTGGGCACTTCAGAAGTATTTTTATCGCCCTTAGAGTCACTAAAGTGTAGAAGTGTATGGTGTTTACAACCACATTCTTTACATGTTTTATCAGAAGAGCATTGGCTGGAAGAATGTGAGGTCCGTAGACAATTTATACACAATTTGGCCTTATTAGCCAATGCATGTCACTCACTCGGTGTTGACTTCATAAATAAATTACACTGATAAATAATATGATGCTGTGAACAAATATTGCACGGCTGCTTATTATCTTGTGCTGCAGTCACAGCATGAGTTGTTGCTCGACTGTTACATTTGTTGGTAAGCTTAGATCTGGGTGTACTGGATGATTGTAGCTGTAATAAATCTAACACATGTATTCTTTTCTCCATAAATTTACACATTTGTGACCAAGATAGACACTCATAGGCAGATGATACAATTTCCCATGATTTTCTGAGTTAATTTGGTAAACGGGATGATATTAGGTAAATTACAATTGTATCCCAAGACTCAGTGGGTTGTTTTAATACTTTTAATGCTCTAAGATGTTTATTTGTTGTATCAACTAACGCCTTCAAAGAACTAACAGCTTCACTTTGAATGTGTGGTTGATTGAACAAATGTTGTAAGTGTACTTGTAGAATAAGACGTTCATTATCATAACGGTTTGTCACTAACGACCAGGCCTCCAGATAATTGCTACCAGTCGATGATAATGACACAATTACATCAGCCGCTTCTCGTGATAAACATGATTTTAAATAGTGCATTTTTCTGGTGTTGTCAATGTGTTTATTATTGTGAATAATAGATGAAAATTGGTCATGGAAAGCACACCAATCTTCCAATATTCCCGTGAATGACGGCAGACTCATGGAAGGTAGCCTGATGGATTGTTGCCCTTGTTCGCTAAGTGTATTTTTGTTTTGAGGTTCATGTGTAGTTTGCCTTAAATCTAATGTACTTTGCAAAATCCCCTTAATTTTAATGAACGTATGAGATACCTCTTCCAAGGCGTCAATCATAAAATCAACCTCAAAGTCATCTACCAACAAGGACACCTCATCGTGTGCATTTGCATACATTTTAAATGCACTTTTTGCAAAGTTCCAAATGCCCTTTTATTTCGTGACTCGCCAGACCCTCCATTGTCGATGTGGTGACCATGTGTAATTTTTTCCTTATCAGCTTTTCCTTGTTTGAGAGAGTTTTTTGTAGAGTTTTCAACTTCTCCTAAATCTTGAATCAATAATGTCACTACTAATAGACGGAAAGCCGATTAGACGATTGTAAAACGCACGACACAGACGGAAACGCAAATGTAACGCGTACGAGACCGACGAACGACATCAACTGACATTTTTTAAATTGAAGGTTAGGTTTTAAATTTTTAAGTGCAGTGGACTGTATTTTAATTGATTACATAATGAGATAATGATAACATTCTTGATAAGCAAATACTATGATTAGTCGTTAAAAAATTATTATGAAGTAAAAACAACTGTAAGCCATACTGATTACCTTTTTATAATGGTAGCTATGAAATAAATTAAGATAGTATCTTATGAAAGTATTATCTAAATTTCCGAATAAGATGTAGTAAATTGTCAACTATTTATTTGGTACTGACACTATTTAATGTACATAATACCTATAAAATATTTCGTCTTAAGCATCATCTTACTTTATTTGAATAGTTCCTTTCTCATTTTTTTTGTGAATATTTTGATGTTTTATTTGCGAAATAGCATTCTTCTTAACAGCATTGTTTTCTTGTGTAGCTTTTTGACTAAAAAATATAAATAATAACACAATTAGATTAGGGTATTTTTTTATTTTCAACTAATCAAAGAATGTAAGGTTTTTATAATACCAATTTTCATTATTTTTATCTTTAAGTTGTGTGAATAAGCAATAAAATCTAATTAAAACATAAAAATCTCTTCAAGGATTGCACCAACTTATTTATGCACTTAATAAATATAATATAATCTACTATATAAAAATGACAGTTGCTTTTTGCACTGCAAACTTTATGCACCCACGTCAATGAATTATTTCGAATAAGGTTTTCACTGTTGGATAGAATGGTTCTCCCGCAAAATTATAAAGAATTAACCCTGGTCTGCAGAAAATTGAGCAATGAAAAAGGAATACCCATGATGCCATTTATGAATTTTTACACAGATGCTTTGAAATTATTTTCTATGAAATGACTCACTAAACTGAATTAAAAATCTGTGTTGTTGATATTGTTTTTTCCCATTTAGATGTGTACCTAAGCTAATTTGTCCATGTTAATACACTTAAACCAAAGTACAACAAATGTAGTATTCAATCCACCATAGACAAATTGTCTATCTAGGTTAGACTTGTTCACACAGTGCACCTAATTTACTCCAACTGTTTAAAATGTATTCAATATATTATAAAAATAATTTTTAATCAAAACAAACTACACAATGCTTATAATTTTAATTAGCTTACATAGGTATTAGGTACCTTATTGAACAGGCGCGTCCCTGAGGGGGGGGCGAGGGGGGCGAACGCCCCCCCCCCGTAAGACGTGTAATTGTCTGTTTTTGTTTCATATAATATCCATAATTTTTAAGTAAAAATTGTTTAATAATTTTTTTTATATTTCAATTTGTTTTTACATTTTTGTTGGCTACACTGATTATGCAGACCGTTGATTTACATCTGAAACTGTGATAGAAAGATTAAATTATGTTATCATATTACGTTAATGTGATATTTAAAATTTGAATTATCTACTTCCTAGTGATAATATTATTTAATATTTATATTGTGCGTTACTGTTTAATTTGTTTCGAAGTGTTTTGAACTTTTGTAGTTTTGAAGTATTGAAACTTAAGATTTAGATATATAAAAATGAATAATAAAAGGAGTGGATCCTGTCTAGTATCGTGGTTAAATAAGCAAAAAAAAAATAATGACAGTATTACACATCTCAATGAAGTGGTTCCAAGTGAAGTCGTAAATCATAACAACAATAGAGAACAAACGTACAAATTGTGAAAATATATTTCATAATATTTTTGAAGAAAGTAAGACTGTCATGACTGATCTTGATATTGATATTAAATTACCCAGAATCACTATACGTCAAACACAAAGATCCAACACACCTGCAACTTGTCCTGAAGAATATTATAGACGTGTACTGTTTATTCCTATTCTTGAAAATGTCATAGAAGATTTAAAAGCACGGTTCTTGAATGAAAAAAATAAAACTATTTTCATACTTATGCAACTGGTTCCAATTAATGTCATAAAGATCTCTCAGGATCTTGAAAATACTTTGGTTGAAACATTACTGAAACATTACTCGTTTATAAGTTTCAATACATATTCTCTCAAGGGTGAGATGGAATTATGGAAAACAAAGTGGGAACAAATAATTTGCAAAGGTATAATGATATATTTTTAGAATCAAAATTGAAAATGTAAAGTACATTTAATTAGATTGCTTTTATTTTAGGGTTACAAAT
Organism: Macrosiphum euphorbiae; assembly: GCA_949089665.1. NCBI lineage: Eukaryota > Metazoa > Arthropoda > Insecta > Hemiptera > Aphididae > Macrosiphum > Macrosiphum euphorbiae. The sequence goes on along the minus strand of CARXXK010000001.1, from coordinate 11,590,509 downwards.
TCCAAACAATGTATTCAATGCTATCGAAGAATGTCCTGATATTGTTTTCCCTTGTATTAGAAAAATTCTTTTTATATTATGCACTCTTCCAGTTAGTGTAGCAACTGCAGAACGCAGCTTCTCAACTCTTCGCAGGTATCAATTACACTTGTCAGTTATACTAAATTATATATACTTTTTTTAAACACACAATTTTTATTTTTATTAAGTATTTAATATATTCACATATATTTCTACTTATGCTTAAAAATACTAATAGCTTAACTTCTCTTTCATTACTATTCTTTAATATTGATTGCAGTAAATCAATCATCACTAATGAATGCATTTAATTTACAAACTTAAATATTATTTTTTGCCTATTACTTCTGCTTCTGCTTTTGCTTATTATTGCTTTGGTGTATTGTTTATTAGATTAAAAAGTTGGTTAAGAAGCCGAATGAATGAGGAGAGACTGACTGGATTAGCGCTTTCAAACATTCATAGGAATGAACCGATCAATATAGACAACATTATTGATCGTTTTGCTGCTTCCAATAAACGAGCTTTGGAGTTTGTTATATAATTTACTCATATATGAATTATTATTATTTACCTATTTTATAATTGTATAATATGTACCTAGGTACCTAAAGTAAAAGAATACATTTATCTGTTTGTACGATATTACACCTAACATATGGGTTTAAGTCTTTTGTTTATCAAAGTGGTGTTTAAGAGTATAATTTTTTCGCCCCCCCATGGAATTGACCTGAAGACGCCCCTGTTATTGAATTATAGTACACAATACATATCATAATTATTAAAACTCAAAAGTTTAGTAGTGAGGTACTTACAGAAAATCATCTTCTTCGGTTGTGTTATTAACGTCTTCAAATTCATTCATTTCTTCTTTGATTATTTGTTTATTATGAAATTTCAATAGATGATCACAATTTACAAGTGACACTTTTAATATTTTATCGAATTTAGGAAAATTCTTGTATCTAAACAAAACAAATATAAATTTACCATTGTATATAATAATTTTTATGTAAAGTATAGAAAAACTTAAATATACAAGAATTTTTGAAGTCCTATCAATGCTATTTTGATGTATAAATTAATTAAGATATTTTTTTAATATTAATATTAATTTATTTTATTATATTAACGATTAGGTACAAGTGTAAAATATTTTTATTAAAATATACTCACTTTGAATTTAAATGTTCCATATTGTTCATCTAAAATGTTGATCACTAAAAATGTTTTAATTTCAAAAATTTATTTAGACCGTTTAGTATATTATTTGTATAGAGAAACAATGTATTATAAAATATGTCCTAGTCTCCCGGGGAGGTTGCAAATTGTGGCACATGGAACAATTTGTTGTAAACAGTGTAGTAATTCTACATATTAATAATTATTGTACACAATCACCAGTGTCAAATTAATCATTATAATAATCAAGTAATAATCTTTCATGTTCAACAATAAATAATTATAATATTATTATGTCAAACAATAAAATATGAGTAATAACATTAAACTATTTAATTTTACTTATTAATAAATAAAATAATATTGTTAGTGACTGGTAGCGTGTTCTCTTGTCAATGGTTTAATATTTAGCATTGTATAAAATATCGAACATTGTTTCTCTATGCAATATATACTTAATGAAAACATTTATACATATTATAAAAATTGAATAAAAAATATACTATATATACTATACCTAGTTATATTATGAAGTATAATTTAACTTTCCAGCAGCGGATTTTTTATAATTTGATCTTGAAATATCTATAAAAAAAATTGTGCATAATATGTAGGTATATTTGATGTTTATAGGTAGCTGTAAGACCAACGTTTGAAAAACTTTACATTAATTTGTGAATCCTTAGATATAAAATTTGAAAATTTGATAGATTTTTAACTAAAAAAAATTTCAACATTTTTGTAATTTTGTCAATATTTCAACTTTAAATAATTATAAAAAAATTACGTCTAAGTTGATGTCAGAGCATTCTAAAATTATCAAAAATACATAGACATTTAAAGTTTTAATTTTGACAAAATTGTATAATAACATTTTAAACAAAATATAACAATATTTTAGTCATGTTGTAGATTTATACCATATTAAATAAATATTAATTATAGGAACTTGAAACATTTTACAATTTTGAATATAATTTATTGCATACAAAATAATATTTTTAGACTAATTTTAAGATTTTTATAACATTATTCCTATTCTTATTATTCCTAAAAATTAAGGAAAACGGGGATTTGTATGCAAAATCTGTTTTTAAAAAAATCGATTTTGGTTTTTGGTTCAACTCTTAAACAAATGACCGCTAATACATGACATTTTGACTGAATGTTCATATTAGTATTTTCTATAAACCATTACATTTTCCAAATATTTTGACTTATTTTTAGATGTTATCAGACATTTTCGGTTTCCATTTTTTTTAGTTTTTTTTTCTATAAATATCAATAAAATTTTATTTGTTGGTTGAAGAAGCTTGAAAATTTAATAGAAGGGTCCTAGTACATTGTTTCAATGGCAGATGAAAAAAATTAAAAATCCATAATTACAATTTTTTTTTTATAAGCATTTTAAGTTCAAACATTTCCCCCTTCTCTATATCACGAGTTACTTCCTCTAATTTATGTTGGTTTTAAATTTAACTCAAGTCTTGTATTATACTATTAAGTATTATTTAAAAAAAAAAAAAAAACCTTTAATACACACTTATGCCGTGAATATATGATACATAAATATATTATTATTATTTATATACTTATATCATGTATAAATATTTAATAAAAACAAAATTATGATGAATATAATAAATCGTAATAAAAATAGAATCAGGACAATCAGTTTGTGCCCGACAACGCCATAATAATTCCTATCGATAAGTGGAAGAAATCTACTTGCCGTAAATTGGGACATAACGGATAGGATATTATGTGCCTTTCGCTTGATGTACGTGTTGTTATAAGAAAACCCGCATTTGAACACATTTTTTTAATTCGATAATATTGGCAAATATATTAACTAAATACTTTTACAGAACTATGGAAATAATACATTATATTTTAATTTAATATAAATTATTATATTTATTTATTTATTTCAATATTTTAGGTAGGGCACATGCCTATGGAACCCATAGCACTAGCTGCCACTCCTACTTGCATAATAATATATTATACCTAATCAAATTGAAATCAAAATCATAAAAATCAACCATTCGGTATGTTACATAAAATATAAACTCACTTTGAATTCCTTAAATTGCTATTGATGTGTGTTCCAGTTTTCAATCCATGAAATTCACTCTGTATCTCATAGATAGTTGTCATATTATTTTCATGTGCATCTAAGTGTACAGTCATATACTGTTGTAAAATCTGTAAAATGATACAAAATTCAATAACTGCAACTCATTCGGTATTAAAGCGTCACACGTCAATATAATATAGTATACATTCAAAATATAATTTCAACAATTAAGACAGTAGCCGAGATGAATCTGTTATTTCTCACTAACTATTAACTACAACAGAAAGTAGTCACCTTTAAAAAACGTTATATTTAGGTTATAATTTATTTTGTATAAAATTACATTATTATACTGCCCTGCTAAGCAGAAGTGGCGTAAAAAAAATATGTTAGTTTGAGAAAAATTTGGTTGTTTTTTTGTTTTATTATAGGTAGGTACCTTTGTTAGGTATTTGTTAGTTCATTTGACTTAGTATAAAACATATCCACCTTTATAGTTTTTTGACAAGTAATGCAATGAAATATTGATTTAAAAGTTTTATTCACTTATTATACAAATAAAGTCACTTTTGTTATTACTTAGCAATATAAGACATTTTCTCTTAAAATACCTATTGGCCATATAAAATAATAAACTTTAAAAATAATTATCATGAAGATAACAATTTAGAAACTATTAACATAATATATTGACGTTACTTCGGAAAAAAATTACTTAGTACTTCTAACTTACTTTGTTACATATTATGGTGTCTTCAACGAATGATAATTGAGATTATAGCCTATTCAATATAGTTTTAGGGGTATTTTTTCTACAAATATTGTGTAAAATTGATTAATCCATCAGATACTGTAACTCATTTTTAAATTTTTTTCGAGTTAAAGCACTCTTGCTTAGCAGGGCAGTATGGTACCTAGGCACTATAAACTACTACAAAAAATATTTTCAAATACCTACAGTGCCTATAGTTAGTGTCCAGTGACTTGGCTAATAGGTAATAGCATCGACTATAAATACTAGTAGTATTTATAATCAATAGTAATAGGTATAATATTTTGTACTAACACTGCAATATGACCCGTTGGACACCGCTCGCGTACTCCCACGGATCCCGTAAACGTGATCTGGTATTTTGGTAGTTGAAAGATTGTAAATCGTACTACGATGGCTGCGACAATTTACTGATGATACGGGAATCTTCGTTAAAAGTTTCCAACGATCGAAAGAGCATAGACACTCCGGCACTCGGCAGGTGGTGAAATTTTTAAAAGCATGTGGCATAGAAAAGAGATGTGGCGATAATAAGAGCATGTGGCGATAACCCTAAATTGTATTTTGTCTCGAACAAAGAACAATTAATGCAACCACGCACAACCTTGGATCATATTATTATAAATAAATGGACTGCGTTTAGAGAGAGAAATCATGAAACCGACGACCAGACAGTAAAACGGTTTATATCACTTTCATGGATGAAAATATCATATCAGTTTGGCTTGGAATAAACAACAAATAACATTTATCACTGGCCGCCGAATTTAAAAATATTTACATTTTTAATATCATATAGTTATAAATTATAATATATAAAATACAAAATACAATTTCACAACTGAGGCCGTATTTTTTTTTTTATTAACCGAAATTTGTTTAATATATTTCCAATCATATTGTGTACTACTTCACTTAATATATTTTTTAGGCAGTGGTATTACTTATGTATTATTTATGTGGTTAGGTAGTTGCAGGTAAGCATAATATAAGATTGTTAGTTTATTATTCATTATTATTCTCCTAGACTCTACGCCATACATTTCAACTTATTGAACTTAAATAAACAATCTTACATATAACGATTTATTATTTGAATAATTAACCCGTAGACCATACTACCATAGACCGCTGCAGTTTTTGTTTTGGTTTACTTCTTAAAGTGTCGTACCACTTACGGGTTAAATATGGAAATAAATCATTATACGTTTTTGTTTATGTTCAATGTCATTAAAATAGAAATATTTATCTCGTATAAATATAAAGTTATATTGTGAAATTCAAAACAAATTACTACCTATCATATCAATATAATAAATATTTAATATACACATACAATTACCACTAATGACTGAATCCAATCAGATTTATTTTGTTCTAAGTACATATTATGATATATATTTATTTGGTATAATCGTATAGATAAAATTAGAAATTTTTTTTAAACTTTATTGAGTTTTATATTGTACCAAAGTATTGTGTATTATTTATAACATATTAAGATATCGATTGCGTAAATTGCGATATTGTAAACATTTATATTTCTAACATAATAAGTAATAACTAATTACATTTCATTAAACAATTAATATAATTGATATACCTTTATACAAATATAATAATTAGGTAGTCAATCTCTATTGATGATTGATAAATATATAATAATATAATATTTTATATTACTAATACATAGTATAAGTCTAAACAGTACTTTACGATAGACAACTATGACTATATTATGTTAATTAGTAAACTGTTTAACACTATTGGTTAATTCAATAATAATTTTCTTCACACACCACGTTTACTTAAGTGTAATTTATGTTTTTACAATATTCATGATCAACATCCCAAAAAAGTAATAATATTTTGGTATATATAATAAATAATAATGTATATAGCACTTAATATTTTATAAGAATTTTGCGTACCACGGCCGTAATACAAAACAGTATTTATATAAGTTTTAATATTGTATAATATATTAAACAATACATATATACCACAAAACAGTTTACATACATATTAGTCACTAAACATTATAAAAGTAATGAATACAATTTTAAAAAATTTCAGAATCTGTGGAACATCTTTAATATAGGCCATTATGGTTTAAGTGTTAAACTGTGTCATTATTATTATTATATTTAAATGTAAACTATTTATTGTAAATCTATATATTAAATATTATAATTATGTATATTTTACACTGTATGCCTGTACCATACTGTATATTTAAAATAAAATTGGAATTATATTCCGTTAGGTATATAAAGTTTATTATTATTAATATTAATATATTATTTGTTTTAGAAAAATTGACAAGCAAAGTTCTTTGAACAATTTTGAATTGGAATATTCAAATTGTAAAAATTAGTAATTTAGTTATTTGTTGTATTAATCATATTTTAAGTTAAATATAAATTCTTATGTAATTATATTTATTACAATAATTAGATAGAAATACATTTATCATAAACTACAAAGGTACAAATTAACTTAATTTAAATTTATAGTATTTTTATAAACAATAGTTTGATTCTTACAATCTTAACAATAATTTAATGTTTCTTTCCTCGCAAACATAATTAATTTCAAAAATGATAAAATTATTATTAAAATTAATCATTATTCAGTTGTGTAATTTCATCTATCTGAAACTGGTAATGACGAAATATATGTATGAACAGAAGAAAACATAATTGAGTAGTCCATGTGTATAACTAGGATTGATATCCTAGTTTATCTGGAACTTGAAAACCCTCTTTTGCTGACTATAAGAAACAAAAAAATACATTTCATTGTAATTCTTGTAAACATATATTTTTAAGTAACTGTAACATAGGTATTGCAAATTAAGTGTTATTTATTTACTATGATACCGTTTTGGAGGGTAAACAGTTATTTAACTAACATAGTAAACATATGTGTGTAGTTTGTATAATGTATGTGCCAAGTTGAGGTAATTTCTGATCTATAGACTTTAACGATACTGGATGAAACTTTGGGATGTGATTTTTAATAAATTGATGTTATAATAAGCTATTAAATGTTTATTAAAATACAACTTGTAACCGGTGTCGGGTTCTTGGTATTAGGCTTAAATAATAATATCAGTTCAAGTTCAGATATATAATACAGAGGCAATTTATTAACAAAGATTTGAATTTTTAGGTACAATAAATAATTTTTGCATGATGTACTTACAGTATCAGTTAAAGAAGAAATATAAGTATTAAGTAGGTATTTTAGGTATCTATTTTAGATTCTGATTGGAGCGATGATTGTGTTGATTTTACAATGATGTAATATTTTATTTTATTTTTGTGTCATCACATTTTGGTGCAGTAAAAATGCCTAACAGCTTTTCTACTTCAACATTAAAAAGAATCTAGTTAGTACTTTGGAGGGTCAAAAGTAAATAATTCCCAGTACTTTTCAAAAACATCAAGAAAAATAAACCAACAATTAAGGAAAAACTAAGATTTTTATGCAAACCCATTTTTAGAAAAAATCAATTTTTTCATCAATTTTTGGTGTAACTCTAAAAAATAAACTTAAATATATTAAAATGTTCAAAATATTTTGGAATTTTTTTAATCTATTTAATATTAATAAACATAAGAAAATGTTGTCGTAATATAAAATCAAATCGATGGTAGGTTGTTATGGTACTTACAATCTATGGGTATAGTACCTACAAAGTTATAATTAAATTTGTAATCATATTATATCATCATTAATAATGTATCAATAAATAATAATATTCTATCCTTTGGTAATATTGATATTTATACATTATTATAGGCATGTAAGTATAAACATACTTAGTATATGTAATTCATTGTTTACATAATTTTATACTTGATAGTTAATAGTATAATAATATAAACAATTTGATAGATACTCTTATTCGGTATCACAGTATAAAATTGAAAATTATTATCTCAAATTTTTCTTTTTATCATTTGTTTTTATGATGCTCCCTAAATTTATGGGTGCCCCCCTTTGCCACCCCCCCCCCCCCTTAGTACGACTATGATTATATTGTAAATAAAAAATTTAGTATTAAGGTATACAACTTTTGTTCCTAAATTAAATATTATGTTTACAATTTTCACATAATTGCACACTTCAATAGAATTTTATTTAGTATTTTGTGTCATAAAGTTACCAGGAATGTCCCAAAATGAATCACATCCAACTGTCAGAACACTGAATTTCCAAACTTGTTATGTGTCCTTTGAAATTTAAATATGATCAGATGCACCGTACTATTAAAATTGGATACTGGTTCCGCAATAAATTACCTATAAATTAAATGTTTGTTAAAAATATGTCAGTGAACTATTTGTTTTCTCTCTGACCTATGAGTAACATAACAAATTTGTGTAGAGTAGATCCAATTTTGTAATGTTAGCTTTAATAAACATAAAGTAAAAATATTTTCTAAAGGTATATTTCTTTATATTTTATTTTTAAAGCAAGTTATGGGTATTTTAAGTACCTAATATAATTAATTTAACATAGTTATTTATTATTTATTTCGAGCTAACTGGCTGAGCCCTTTGGACACAAATATAATTCTACACACACAATTAGATATATTATAATATAACTATTTAATATAATGATATCAGACAATATAATGTAGTCATAGCACCACACAGATAACTCACTATTAAATTAATAAATCAATAAAATCCCATGAGGTGCCCACAATAATATTCTTACCTTTAAGTTTTCGTATTCAGGTTAATATTAATTATTAATGTTTTTATAACTTACTTGAATAATTGCAATATTTATAATGTATACTTGGCATGTAGAATTGTCTTAAAGAAAATCAAATTCTCAAAAATGTTCAATAAATTGGCTTGACTTCCTAGTTCCTCGTAGGTACCTACATCATATTATTATATTTCAGTTTTGAAAACTATGATATAATACAATGTGTATCGTGTATTTGTGAGAACTAAAAACAGTAACAGTAACAGTAAATCATTAAGTTACTTTCAGCAAATATTTAAAATTTTAAAGAACTCAGACAACTACTTACTTACGTGTGTCGTGTTTGAACTATTCAACTATGAGACGCGAGTTAGACAATAGAGTACCTATAGACCATGGCTATAGACATTACAAAATGTCTGTAAACCAAAAAGTCTAAAACTACAAACTAATCAGTTATTATTGACCTAGCTAGACATTGATAAGAATCGGTACGATGTGTTGCCTAACAAGTCCTTAACATAATACTACTGTTCTATGATAATACGGTAATCGGAAAAGAAGTACCTATACCTATAAAAAAATAGTGAAAAACGTACTGACAATCTTTTTCGTGTACAGTTCTACAGTTGTGCTTTGTAAAAAAAAATACAGAAATCGTTTGAGTGATGTGCATTTGGACGATTTACTGCGGTTGTCAACATCAAATACAACCGTAGGGCTGCATAATATAGTATGCGGTCTACCGGTGAATTTACGAATATAGTATGCGGTCTGCCGCAAATAAATAAATTATCAATTATATCATAATATTATAGTATAATTGTTGTCAAAAATGATGAATATTGTGCATTATTGTGCATTATCTTAAATAATTTTTAAAAAAATGAACAAATAAAAATTTGTTTGTTAAAATTATTGTTGTCTATGAAAAAAATGTATAATAATAATAATAATTTATAAAAAAAATGTGTTGTTCATAGGTACCTATTACAAAAACTTCAGCCATATCTCTCAAAAATGCATTAAATAAAATTTGTTTGCAAATAAATGTTGTCCACATATTATTAAGTCACTTAATTTAAGTGTATAAATTGTGGTGTGTAGGTTAAATGAGGTTACATGACATACTGCAGAGCTATTGAGCCCATACTTTTACAAAATGTTGAAGTATTGTTATCAGTGTCTGAGCCGTGTCAAGCAATTCAGCGCCCCGGGCGGTACTGGTTTGCGCACAAATAGGTACCAAAAAGACAACTTCTTTTGGCACAAAACTACCACTCGTTTGGGAACAATGGGAACAGTTGAGCCGTAAACATGCACATGGTTTGCGCACAGTTACCTTTTGGCCTGACCTTTTAATACCCTCTTAATAAGTAAATTATTAAAGTACCTACATACATTTTCCTTCTCACTTAACAGACTTAGGACTGTCTATGAATATATTCATAGGTGTGGTTAAAAATGCATGTTAATACTTGCTTATTATTAATAATAATTGTTAATAAATTATGTTAAAAATGCATATAATATAATGTTTGTGTAAAATGTGTTAATTTTAATATAGTGATATAGACCTATGGTCGATATGATTGGGAAACGTGTCTATTATTTTCCGTAATAACAGTTTCCCATTATTTGTAAGTATTTCATTCGGTCTATTTCGCCAGATCTATATTTTGTCCATAATCTTATGCGATGTTCGACTGATTCTATTGACTCCTTACGGCGATAATTATTTATATTTTTGTTGATTGATGTTATTTTGAAATCTGATTCCGTTTGTATTTTAAGAATTACGTCAATAACTTGGTGTATGTGGGGATGTGGCGAGTAAAATTGTTGGTTAAAATGTCTATGAAATGCTTCTGCACCGTTCGTAGTTCGAGGTTCGTCTTTTGGATGACCTGCCCATAACATAGGATTAAATTTTGAATTCTATGTACGCACACTATAAGTTCTCAAGACATACTGATTGTAAGGAATTTAAGAACATATCCGTACTCTTTATCGATGATTATCATTGCCTACTAAATATAGTTATTTTCCGGTGGAAGACATAAGCGCCAACATAACCAGTTGTACATTTAGGATAACCGTGTGCCCAAATGAGTTCCGATTTTTCAGGTAAAAATTATAAAATGTGAGCTAACAAGTTGTAGCCAGCGCCCCCGGGGCAATTCGCTACAATTTACGGGCCCCGGGTAGCATATTAAGTGCAAATAAAGGAGCCCCCTTACTTTTTCAAAACTATGCCCCCACCCCCTTAACACGGCTCTGATCTGTGTATAAGGCCATAAAGATAAAGTGTTCACCGAAGAAAAAGATTGTAACTGTATCTAATAAAAATAAACTTATGCCTGTCTAAAAACCGGCCGGTCGCAGGTAGACCGCATCCTTCAGTGGCCTACCGGCCGGTAGAAAGTGTTCACCGGTAGACCGCATACTATATGACATAAACAATAGATTCTATAAGAAACAGAAAGGTACCGTCCATAAACATCAAAACAACATTAAATCAAATTAATTAATTTTAATTAAAAAAAATGGTTATTTTAGGGTCATTATAAATTGAAAATTCAAAATCGACTTCTAAAGAAACCTATATATTTTATCAATGAATTCAAACATGTATAAAAAATTTTAATCGGACATACCGAAGTACGTGTAATTTACCACCGCTTATTGGTCTAAAACATATGAAAAATACGTGGGTTGCAGCCCCCCTAAAAAAACTACCATAAAATATTCCCTATATAATGATAAAAATGTTGTAATTTGTAAGATTCGTCATGTAGCCTGTAGGTACATTTTCACAATACGTCTCAAATAAACATTAACATTAAAGTATTAAACATCTATCGAAAATCAATTTTTATACATGATTTTAAATCAAAAAAATATAATAATATGGGTGGGTACCCGTACCTCTAACATTTCATTTTGAGTAAAAACATAATGCCTATCTACAATTGTGTTACTAAATTTGTTTGAAAATTGTAATAACTAATAAGCAATATTAGGGTTTAGAGTTCAATTAGTTTACAACGAAGTTATGCAATAATAAGAAGAAAGAATAAACAGATAGATAATAAAAAGTAGGTACCTACCTATGACGTTACTCAAACAATAGGAATTTAAAAAATAACACAAGTTTTTTTTGTAAATAATTAAAAATTGTAAAAAATTATAAACCATAAATTGTTGAATTAGTGTAATTAATATACAATGTATACTGTATATAGTACATTTATGTCTTAAATAGATATACGACGTCAGTTAATAGTGTTATAACTAGGGTATATACATTATACATACATTAAAAATTATAAACTAATTTAACATAATATTAAGTTATTATAATAATGATTAACGGTATACTTTTGCCCGATTTTTTTTTAAACAACATATTGCATGGATGCTATTAATTTAATGTTAAATTAATATGTAGAGCATATATTAGTAGCTAGGTAAATTGCGTTTTAGTTATCGTTTCAGTCGTTTCAGATTAAAATTCTCAGTGGGTACGTGATTATAGTACTGGGGATTTAAATACGTTTAACGGTATTTGATTAGACGTGATTATAAATATTATTAATAACTGATGCTAGTATTTAATGTGATCTTAATACTTTAATCTGTATTTAATATTGAATGTTTATCCTGAAAACACGTTTTATTAAAATTATGTATTAGCATTAATTATATGTATGATTAATGGTTTTAGGTTATAGGTACCTAGTTAAAACACATAAATGGGTAGGAGGTGCCAATAATATTAGAAAAAATATTAAACATGAGTAATTCGAAGGTAATTCATATTTCATATTCATGTGTGCATTTAAGTTGAGCAAGTACGTGTAGTAAAAAAAGGTCATTAATATTACAAATTTGATTAATCTATGAAATAAATTATGAACATGTAAAACTGAGCTTGTTGTGGAGACAAGGATGGTTCTTGTAATGTTTCTCGTACCTACAGTTACTAATCTAAATATATATATAATTAACAGTTTAGCCGATTAGGGATGATAAATGATAATATAAGAATAATCAATTTCAGAATAATATAAAAATCTGACAGAAATACAACTAAAATAAATTTTACTATGCTAGTAACTTAATTTTTTCGTTTACCATTTTTTTAATATAAACTAAAGATTGTAAACAAACTAACATTAATATTTAGTTCCATTACCATCTTAATGCCAGCACACTAGTGAATATATGATTATAAATGATGACTAAAATATTATATTATATTATAATATTTCGGCTGGGTTTTTATGAAGATATCCTACTGTGCACCGCAACTCCGCATAACCCCTCAAAACAGCAAAATATTAAGATTCGTATATTCTAATTTTCTCTGGTCATACGTATCTAGTATTATTTCCCAAATCTACAAATCAAAGGTTTGTTTTTAACAATGAAAAAAATTTATTTTTGTATTTTTGACCAGTTTAACTAAAAAACAAACATTTAATAAACAATTATCGTGCCCATATAATTTTATGTTAAAAAATCTAGATACATCTAGATTTACACAAATAACAAAAATATCGTTGCCATGTAGGTACATGAATGTTTGAAAAATCCACAATTCGTATCTTATTCACATAGTTCCCACTTGTCAATATTCATTTCTTGTATTCGTTACGAATAATTTTCATTCTTACGTATTTCCATATAATATTCTCAGTTAATTATTCTGCCTATATAATATTATCAGATAAAATATCATATAGATGTGTGTATATGCCTAACATGGCCGCGATGAGTAAAAATTCCTCATCCAAAGCTACAGATATTGGGTGGCGATCAACTCCAAATCTGAAGTTTAACCTCACCAGCGATGATATACGGAGACCAGAATCGTCGGAACATTATTTCAAGGGTTTGCTGGACGGTAGGATGTGTGTATCCACGCCGAATGTTCCCGTTCGTCAACATTTAGCTGGTGAGACAGCTGCAGAGATTGGGTGGCGATCAACGCCAAATCTGAAGTTTAACCTCACCAGCGATATACGGAGACCAGAATCGTCGGAACATTATCATTTCAAGGGCTTACTGGATGGTAGGATGTGTGTATCCACGCCGAATATCCCCGTTCGTCAAAATTTAGCTGATGAGACAGCTGCAGAGATTGGGTGGCGATCAACGCCAAATCTGAAGTTTAACCTCACCAGCGATGTACGGAAACCGGAAAGTCCGAGACACAGACGTCCTGCACGTCGTTTATTTTGGTACCAGACAAAGAAATTCGTCAGACGGTTATTTTGTTGTTGTGGTTCTATGGACATGATAGACCAGTAATGTCTTGTATAATAGAGTTTGAAAGGTTTTTAAACGTCCCGTCCCCTCCCTCCGTTATCTCACTCCCATGTTCGCTGGTACTATTGTGGATTCTGAAACCGTTTATCTTGTCCTCCTCTATTGTCGTTTGTACCAAGTTAGTGTAGGTTTGCCTCACGTATTTCATGCACTGTACCGTCGGCTCTTCGCCACCTGTTTTGTACCGTTTCGTGGTCGTATTATATACCTATAAATAATAGCTCTGCTGCTGTACCTAATTTAAATGAATAAACGTTTTTGTTATACTTAATATGTTATATAATTGGTTTTTATTTGATAATATTATCAATAAATGTGTCGACACGAAACATTAATTTATGTGGCTTGCGGAAATTGTGTGTACCTATATTATAAAATTATTTATTATATATATATTCAATGGACGATAAGTACTTTAACAGAAAAGATAAAAATGTACAATAATACAACAGACTAAAGAGAAATTTTATAAAAATATAAAACAGAATAGAACAAAGTAAAAATAATTAGGATAGTTTTCCAAAACATTAATAATAATTAAAACAACAATAAAAGTAATAGGTAAATGAACAGTTATAGTAAAAATATTAATATAGTATAAAAATCGATCCAAGATTAGAGATGATTCATCTATTTAAATTATTATTATTAAGTATAATTAACGTATTAGCTTTGAAGGTATAACGAGACATATTAAAAAAATCAAGTGTGGCAGAGATAATATTGGCTAAAAAAAGGTCTCTAGGGAGGAATGAGTTAGTACCAATGTTTGTTTTGTAGAATGGGATTTTAAACAAATCTAAGTTACTTGTTTTTTTACGAGGAATACGGAAATTTATTAGGGCTAAGATCTCAGGATAAATAACAAAACCGTTCAGAATGTCAAAAATGAACATTATGTCCGCTAAATTTCGTCTTACTTCAAGATGATGAACCCCTATAAAATCTTGAAGGTGTCTAACCGAGCAATGTGATAAAGTATAACCTATGACATGGGCTATTCTTTTTAAAAACTTAAATTGGACATTATCTAAATCAGTATTATATGTTGAGTAGTCACTTGACCAGATAAGTGAACCAAATTCAAGAACCGATCTAACTAATGAGTAATAAAGAGTTTTTAGGCAGGTAATATTTTTAAAATCATTCGTATTTCTGTTAATGAAGCCAAGCATCTTATATGATTTATTAACTATTACTTTATGGTTAGTTTTAAAGCTAAGATTTTTTTCGAAATATATTCCCAAATCTTTAACGGAGTTTACATTTGTAAGTGGAAAATCATTGATTTTATATTGAAAACTAAAGGAATTAATTTTACGAGTGAAGGATATTACTTGACATTTATTTATATTAAGAGGAAGATGATTTTTTTCAGTCCAAAGGTAAAGTTTATTTAAATTGGTTTGTAACCTATGTTGATCATCAACCGATTTGATTTTACAAAATATTTTCGCATCATCAGCAAAAAGGAGAATTTTAATAGACGGTTCGAGAACTAATGTTAAATAATTTATAAATATCAAAAATAATAAAGGCCCCAAGTGAGACCCTTGTGGGACGCCTGATGAGGTAGGATAATCAGTCGAGATAGAAAATGATATTTTAACAGCCTGAGTTCTATCAATAAGAAAATAGAACAACCATTTAAGGAAATTACCTCCTATTCCAAACAACTCTAATTTATGATATAATAATAAATGGTCTACTTTATCGAGAGCTTTTTCAAAATCAGTATATATAGAATCTACTTGATAACCTTCATTTATTGATGTTATTAAGTAATTATGGTATGTTATTAAATTAGTAAAAATTGAATGTTTAGTTAAAAATCCATGTTGAGAGGGACTAATATAATTGGTTAATAAATTAGATAGTTTTTTTGATATAATGGCCTCAAACATCTTAGGAAGAATCGAGAATTTGGTAATTGGTCGATAATTTCTTACATTATTTCTGTCGCCAGATTTGTAAATGGGAGTGATAAAAGATTTCTTCCAAATAAGTGGAAAAATACCTGTGTTCAAAGATAAATTAAATATGTGATTTATAGATTTAGCAAAGACCAAATAACATTTTTTTAATAAAATAGGAGGTAAAGAATCAGGACCAGTACTAGTTTTTTCATTAAGTGATGTTAGATGCTCAATTATATCATCTTCAGATATAGATATAGAATTTAAATTAAGATCATTACTAATTATATCGGATATTTGATCAAAATTGTTAGGTACATTACTTTTAGAATAAACAGAAGAAAAATATTTAGAAAATAAATTTGTAATATCATTTAAACTATTAGCAGATAAATCATCAAAGAAGACTGATATAGGAATATTGATTTTGTTTTTTTTTAAAGATTGAATATATTTCCAAAAGGATTTCATATTAAGATTAATATTGTTTTCAATTTTGAGAATATAATTTGAATAAAATTGTTGATATAATTGCTTATATTTTTTTCTTAAATTAGAAAAATGTAAATAATCAGAATGTAAATTTGAAATTTTATACTTTTTATGTGCAAGTTTCTTTTCTTTAATTAAATATCTTAAATCATAATTAGACCATGGCAAAGAGTAGTTAAATTGACGATTTAATTTAGTTTTTGGGATAAATAAATTACAAGTGTGATTTAATATATCATTGAATTTTAGGATTGCATTATCAAGATCTAAATTTATTATATTAGCAAGAATATCAATATTTTCTAAAAATGCTATAATTTCTATATAGTTACAGGAGTTATAGTTGAATAATTCTGGGCTGCTGGGTTCATCAAAAATTTCGGATATTTCTACTGAATAGATAAAATCTAAAGGTGGATGATATGAATCGATTAAGGGTATAAGTGAATAATTGCTAAATATAGAATTAATACTTGTGCTTGAAAAAATTAAATCTAAAACACTACCATGATCATTTTTACATTATTTACTTGTTTTAAGTTTAGGTAATTTATATATGAGTTCACAATGCAGTTAGATGAGGTATTAGTAAATGAAGAATAATCTGAGGAAGAAAATTCATTTAAATTAAAATCACCTAAAACTAATATATTATCTATAGAGAAATTAATAACGAGATTTTCAACAATCTCACAGTGTTTTCTGTAAATATCTAAATGAGAATTCGGAGGAATATAAACACAAGCAAGGAGGATTTTAATATTATTATAATTTAACAAAACAAATACTTGATCAATATTTGGTATTATAGTGATAGGGTTTAATAATTTGCAATCTAAAGTATGGGTCCCAGTCAGCCATTAAGTAACCGGTAGAAAAATCATGAGTCGTCCGAAGAGAGGTAAGCAAAGGAGTTCAACGTGGGCAGTGAGTTTCCGGTACAAGAACCACAAATTACAAGAACTGACCCAAAGAAACGGAACTTAGGAGGGTTACGGACTGGATACTCAGGAAAGGGCCCGAAGAAATCGGGCCAAAAGAGTTCTGAACCGGTGAAATCGGTAAGAACGGAATTCCTCAGGAGAAAAACTTTGGTCACCCGAAGATAACTTCCGGAGTGATTAGTTGTCCGGTGAAAATCGTCAAGCCTCTGGAGAGAAACACCGGAGAACTCACCGAAATCACCAGAGGAAATCCATTGAAAACGACGTTCCAGTAAAGGAACCACAGTTCGTGACAATGGACCGGGTAAATGGTTCGGTAATGGAAACGGGTTCCGACCAGCTGGACAACAGGTAAGGAAAATCATTAAGGATCGAAAATGTTCCGGACACAAGTGAAAATTTCACCGAGGTAAGTTATCTTTCCAATAAAAATGTCGCGGACAGCATTTCAAGTGATGCGGAACAAGATAAGTTAACACAGAAGTTGTTAATTTGTCCGGTCACATCCGAAGATTTTTCCGAGGAGTTAATTCCTTATCCACGGGAAAATTGCAAGAGGAGAGACTCAGATACGGACTCAAAGTTTGAGTTGAAAGAACGCTTTTTGGATCTGCGGACCGGAGTGTTCGAGTCTCCAGCCATTGCAACGGTGTCAACGGGGAAATCTAAAGTCGTTATGTTCCGTTACCGGTCATAGAACTAGATTTTGCACTCGGGGCAGTAGCAGCGCTACTGGACTCCCAAGCTGCGAGGACATACGCCAAAACCGTGGGTAGCAAAGAAGTTTGGCCGGAGTTTTACCGAAGAACCAGAGATTGTCCGGATGGCTGACGGTCGGACCCGAGAAATTACGGAGCTTTCCGAATTTCGGGCAAGAATAGTGGATCTGGAGGTAAGTTTCAGGGCAGAAGTGTTAGACGATCTCATTGGAGATGTCTTTCTGGGCCATGATTTCCTCCTGGAGCAACAAGTCACGTGGGACTACAGTGGTTGCATAAACCACCTGTTGAAAGAAAGAATGGAACCGGATGATGCTCCTGTGGTGGAGGGGGGTTACCCGGTAGTTTCCAGCCCCAAATCCCCCAGTACCCATATACCCCCAGAATCCCCGGGAAGAAGCAATCTGTCAGTAGGTTATTGTGTATACTACAAAGCGCATCCGCAGTCAAGTGCGGAGAAGCGTTTTCACGAGGGGTTCGCCCCGAAATGGTTAGGTATGGTTAAGTTGGGTAAACCACTAGGAACCGGAGTGTTCTTGACGGAGGGTAAACACCCTACTAAGCTACATGTCTCAGCGATGAAGCGAGTTGTAGGACTGTCAGAGAACACTAACTAATCATAAATTCTTTCAGATGGCAGAATGCTCCAATAACCCGAACCCGCCACCAAACCGCAACAACCGGCCATCCCGCGGCATGCCACCCACGTGGAGAAGCTGCGGGGCATTTTTATGGAATATTATGGTCGTGAGTGACTGCTACTTTATTTTCATTGAATAAACCATTTATATTATGATCGCCTATGTCATTATTTTTATTAATATCAGTTGTACTCGTATTATGCTTATCGTTAATTTTTAAGTATTTTAATTATTTTGGGATTGGAAATAAGGTTTCATAATCTTTATATTTCTTCACAATTATTGATTTCAACAATGTTATACTAGAATTTTTATCGTTAAAATTGTTTTGATTATTGTGATAATATGTTTTACTCAAATTACGTGTATTATTATCAGACATCTGACCAATAGTGTGCTGATTCATCACATTATTTACATCAACATTTTTCCTGTTACCATTTGTAGTGTGCGATCGATTTTGATAATTTTGAGCTATATTTTGTTCGTTGAAATGTATCTTAAATTTGGTAAATGTTGATAATTTTGGTATGTTACCATAAGAACACCCCCAGAAACTTCTCTCTACCGCATTTCCATGAACTTATAACTATTATGGTAACATTTATTTTTTTTTATTTTCTAGATACTAAGGTGTTGAATTGGTGGGCACCTACCAGTTGCCCCCAAAAGTACCTTTTTTTATACCAATTCCCCCCGAACTACCTAGAGCAAAATGTACCAGTTACCCTCATATGTAAATTTATATGTATACGATTACAATATATAGGCCGTAAAATAAGTGAGGTAAATATACAAATAATTATCATAACAAAACATAGTACATAATATTATATCTAATTTTTTTTATTTGACAAATTATCACATTGAATATGCCGCTTTTCATTATAATTATATTTTTTATTATGAATTTTTTCTATCATTTTCTACTATTTTAAATAATTTTATTTATTATTTGTATATTTACCTCCCCTATTTTACGGGCTATATATTGTAATTGTGTATATAGGTAGTATATATTAACATGTAAGGGCAACTGGTACATTTGGTTTAGGGCAACTGGTATATTTTTAAAATCCCGATAACAGCTGTAGGGGGCAACTGGCCAATACCCGAATATTGGTGTTATTACTTATTTTAAAATTTTTAAAATTTTGTGACTGGAGTTCTAGTTCTAAAATGTGTAAAAAATACTAAAATTATGTATAGAACATTTAAAAATAATCAGAGAAGTTTAACCAATGCCCCAAAGCTTTGAAAAGCTTAACATTACTAATATTTTAAAAGTGGTTTATTATCTATATCTGTGATAAAATCAAAAATTGATCGTATCAGATATTTTTATGGTGTATTCGTATGTTTAATGTTATGTATACTCCGCGCCACGAGAGAATGCATACGGCGGCCGACCAAAACACGTATTTTTTCGCGCATCCCTACCACTTTACCAGCACGATCTCCACCGGTCGGCTTGTTCCGGAGCTCACCGGTTTCGTCGGCAGGTGTGTACACTGCGATCACAATAACAAACATATTTTCCAAAACGTCGTTTGTCGTTTACCGATTCTCGTTTATGAACAACGAGCGCGCCGTATTTTTTTTTCACTAAACCGATTTTACATTTTTTACTCTTTCAATACAATGGACGAAGACAGTGGAAGTGGAACCATCAACATTTCACCGATGAAAAGAAATCCTCGTGGAACCGCTGTATGCAGTGACCAGTTGCCGCATGGTGGGGATTTTTGGCCTCGAGACAGCGGAGCGCAGTCATTTGTATGCGCGTGCCGTATGCATTCTCTCGTGGCGCGGAGTATAGTATAGGTACTACACTATCAGTGGTTGTGGACGTTTTACATTTTATAATATAAACTATAATATAAACTGGATTAAAATGGATAAATTATCTGATTATTATTATTATTATTATTATATAAATTTACTAGTTTTCATATTGTTTCGATCATGGCTTACCCAGTTGCCAGTTGGGTACCTAACCCATTTTGTTGAATTCTGTACTCGAATCAACAATTATCATTTAAACTTTGAGAACTGACAGTTTCCAATTATATTTGAAATTGTATCATACTAATGCTAGTAAATAATGCGTATATAGCTTGTCATCAATATTGTATCAAAAAAAATTAAAAAGTACTTTTTTGTATTTATTTTTGTTTTATCATTTTAAATCAATAAACTACTATAGTACTATTTACATTTTGTATACATTAATATCATATATAATGTTGTACACATTCTAATATTTTATTATATTATATTATAATATAAATATATATATTATTATATACCTATCCTAAACATGTTCCCAACTGGTTTTATTATTTTTTCATTTAATATATTACTGATTATAAATTAACATACGTCACAAGTATATATTGTGACATAAACCACCACCAACAGCAAAACATAAAAATAAAAATGTGATGTCAAAAAAAAATTGTTACAAACAAACAAACAACTGTGGATCAACAGTTGTACTAAATTATAACATCATATAAAATAAGTTATTAAAAAATATTAAGAATCAGTCTGAAGAGGTTTGGTGCCTGGCCCCAAAACAATTCTCTCTCCACACACCCCTTTTTTTTTTTTTTTTTTTTAATGGATACAACTGATCTGCTGTTCCCGGTGAGCACACATCAATTATTATTAAGGTGTCAAAGGAAAGGGAATAAACAAAATATATTATGACTGATCGGTTGGCAGCAGTACTAGTTTCACTACAGGTCTGACTAAGGAACCACCTTTTGTTAGAACCCGAGCGACTCTAACCACCCCATCCTTACTAGGCATCACCTCAAGGATACGCCCCAAACGCCACAGAAGTGGGGGTGCAGTGCCATCTTTTATGACCACCATGTCTCCTACCTTCATATTTTCTTGGCTTGACAACCAGCGACTCCTAGGTTGCAGAGTATTCAGGTATTCTGACGACCATCTTCGCCAAAAAGTCTGAAACGTTTGCTGAAGGAGCTTCCAACGTCGCTGTAGATTCATTGGCTTCCCACAGAGTTCCTCCTCAGGAACTGACATCAATGGTTGACCAATCAAAAAATGGCCTGGGGTCAAACAGTCCAAGTCCTCCGGATCTGGGGTCACAGGAGTTAACGGTCTGGAGTTCAGCGCAGCTTCAACCCGACATAGGATTGTAGAAAACTCTTCCAAAGTCCAAGTCTGTGCCCCCAATGACCTTGTCAGCAATGATTTGGTAGACTCTACCGCAGCCTCCCAAAGTCCTCCAAAGTGGGGTGCACTAGGCGGGTTAAAGTTCCAGTGACACATCAGACGACTGGAACATTGATCCCTACTCGAGGGCGAGTTGATCAACTCTTTCAGCTTGCGAGCAGCCCCAACAAAGTTTGTCCCACAATCCGAGTGGATGGATGTTGGCACACCTCGCCGGGCAACAAATCTGTCCAGTGCCGCTAAGAAGGCATCAGTTGATAGGTCAAGTACAACTTCAAGATGAATAGCCTTTGTACTCATACAAACAAATAAGGCTATGTAAACCTTGTATTCGCGAGCTTTTCGTAACTTTGTTTCTCTCATTGATAATGGTCCCGCGTAGTCAATTCCCACTGCTGTGAATGCTCGACAGGCTTGTACTCTTGATACAGGCAGATCAGCCATTTTTGGTTGAGGATTCACTGCATCCAACCTTACACAAGTAATGCAGGACTTGATAGCCTTATAGGCCACCCGGCGTACGCCCATAATCCAGAAACGACTATTGATTAAAGTGATAAGGAGCCTTGATCGGGCATGACATGCACTTAAGTGCCAATGGCGTGCAATCAACGCGGATAAATGCGATTCTTTAGGCAATAGTATTGGGTGCTTGCGATCCCAAGAGCACATGGCATTCTGCAGCCGACCACCCACTCGAATAACACCAAATTCATCGATAAAGGGGCTAAGTTTAGCATACACCCTTGAAGAGACCGAGCTGCCACTTGACAATTCCCGAAGTAGAGAACTCAACATGCATTCCTGAGTACATTTGACTGCCACGTACAAGGCCTCATCTAGCTCTGAACGTGTCAAATGACCAGAAACAGTTTCTTGCCGTCTACATCTTAAAATGAATCGACGCAGTCGTGCTATTACACGAATCATGATGCTGTATGATGAAAACCGCGTAAACCACTCTCCTTTCCTTATTGGTGTCGTAATCACCAGGGATACTGGGTGGACTTCCGGTAGCTGGTCACCTGGTATGGTAGTTGGATGGAGGTCCCAATGATCGACTGGGAATCTTAAAAATTCTGGACCGGACCAATACAGCTGAGCGTTTACAATTTCTGCCGGAGTCAGTCCCCGTGACGCACAATCAGCCGGGTTTTCTTCAGATCTGACATGAGCCCACTTGCAGACTGGAAGCAAAGTCTTGATATGGTGGACGCGATTAGACACAAAGACCTTCAAGGCAACGTGAGGATTTAGTAACCAAGAAAGGACTATGGTTGAATCCGACCAAGCATAAACACCTGATATCTTCATATGCGCTTCAAGTATCCGATGCATACGTGATAACCAGGAAGCCAACAAAACAGCTCCACATAACTCCAATCTGGGTATCGTGGTCGGTTTTAAAGGTGCCAGTTTGGTTTTTGCTCCGAGCAAGTACACGTTTACCTTCTGAGACGGATCAGTCACACGAAGGTACAAAACTGCAGCATAACCTCTTTCAGAGGCATCGCAAAAACCGCATAACGAGTATTCTATCCCGGTGGAACCACCAATACAACGTGGAATGCGGATCTCTGCCAGCCAACCTAGCATGTCCATGAATTGTTGCCATTCCTTAGCAATGACTGGCGGTAATGGCTCATCCCAGGAAGTTTGAGCAGACCATAATCGTTGCATAATACACTTGGCATGGAAAATAACAGGCGATAGAAACCCTAACGGGTCAAAGATCCTCGCGATTACCGATAGGACCCCACGTTTGGACAAAACTGACTTGATTGCGGTAATATCGTATGCGAAATGATCAGCTGTTGGACGCCATTGCATACCTAGCACAGGAATGCCGTCACCACGGTCAAATGTGAGGGGATCACCTGCTAAGTCTTCCAGCGGGAGACCTGATAGCAACCGCGGTTCATTGCTAGACCATTTTTTTAACATTAATCCCGATCTGGATAACGTTTTGATTAAATCAGACTTCAACGATAAAGCACATTCCAACGATGGTGCCCCAACACAGATGTCGTCCATGTATGTCTGGGATTTGAGCGCCTTACTAACTTCAGGGACCTCCTCACAATCATGATCAGCTATATGACGAAGGACCCGAAGCGCTAAATAAGGAGCACTGTTTACCCCATACGTCACCGTATTCAACGTGTACTCCCGGATCTGGAGCTGTGGAGAATTTCTCCACAGTATATGCTGGTATCCGCGGTACTTTTCCAGCACCCAAATCTGGCGGTACATTTTACAGATATCTGTGGTAAACGCGACGGTATGGACTCTAAAGCCAGTTAGGACATCCACTATGTCTTGCTGTAACTTTGGGCCAACATGGAGACGCTCATTCAGTGAGGAGCCGGATCTGCAACGAGCAGAGGCGTCAAAAACCACTCTTAATTTCATATTTTCCCCTTCGGCCTTGTAAACAGCATGGTGAGGGATGTAGTAGACTCCTGATGAATCTGCCTCCGACATGTGTCCTAACGACTCATATTCCACCATGAACTTTCTGTAGTTATCATACAACACAGGGTCTCGAGATAGTTTGCGCTCCAATTGTAACAGACGATTAACTGCAATTTGTCGCATTCCAGGAAAAGAACTAGGTTGACCATCACGGAACGGCAATGGGACCATGTACTGTCCTTTACTATTCTTGTACATCTCTGACAGAAAGATTTCTTCACACTGACCCTCTTGAGTGAACACGGGCGGAGCAGCTTCCGGTTCCTCAACGTTCCAAAATCTTTCCATTAGGGATTCAACTGATGAAGATATCTGAACAGGTAGAGCCCTAGGATTTGGAGCCTTTATGTATTGAAGTGGACCTACTATTGCCCAACCGAAAATGGAATTGAACGCAGTTGGATATCCATGACCTAACGAGACAGTTTCGTGAGACCAGACCATAGGGTATATGTCTGCACCCAACAAAATTTCGACCGGAGCCGGGACATCAAATAGCGGATCAGCTAATGACAAATTTCCACATCTTTCCCGAACCGTTGACGGTAGTTTTGAGGTGGGCATATCTGAAGTTATGGAAGATAGTACCCAAGCTCTTACAGGCATTGAAGATTGACTTGAATCCCGAGGTTGGATATGTAGATCTACAATACCCAAAACGCTTGGCACAGGTAACTCTGATAACCCAGTGACTGGTAACGTCCATTTTGCAGCTCGTAGACCTAGTCGTTGACAACAATTTGCAGATATGGCACTGATCTGAGAGCCGCCATCAATCAAGGCCCGAACCGTCTGTGGACTTCCAGCCACATCTTGGACATGAAGTAGTGCAGTTGCTAGTACTACAGATGGCAGTTGATTTTGATGGCTGACAAACATAGCCACTTTAGGGACCTTGGACGACGGATCAGAAGTAGAAGAGTCCTTATGCAATAGCCCATGATGACGACGTTTGCACACACTACAGGATGACTTGCATTTATATGACATATGACCACTTTCAAAGCATACCAAGCATAGTCTGTGAGAGCACACAATTTGGTATCGATCATCTACCGATAATCCCAAAAATTTTGCACAGTCTTTCAATGCATGAGCTCCCCCACAGCACCGACACCTGTCGGATTCAGTAGCTTTAGGTTTCTGGGTCTTTACAGATGAAACCAATGCTGTCTGGCTGGTCGATGGGCGATTGTAATGCTTCATTGGACCTGGATTAGGTTTCTTGTTGCTACCACCAAACGACTTCCCTGGCCCTGAAGTACCACCAGCATTTTCTAGCACTCTCACCCTATTCTTTACAAATTCCAGTACACTGTCCACTGATGGGTACTCCGAAGAATTATCTGATTCAAACAAGCGACACGTATGAGTTGGAAGGGATTTTGAAGCAATGGTAAACAGCAGGAACGAACACAGGTCTGGCAAGTGCAACGATTCCAATATTGCTAGTCCTTCATCAAATACACTCAAGAAACGTTTGAGATCCACCAGCGATTCTGAAGTGGATACGGGAGCAACCAAAAAACCCTCAATGATTGACGAGGCCAGTTTTCTTGGTTTATCGTATGACTTTACTAACGTGTTCCAAGCCAACTGGAAGGTGTCTTTGGTCACCGGAATCCCTTTTAGTACTTCACCCGCATCAGCTTGAAGGCACCCAAGTAAATAGTAAAATCTGGTGCTGTCTGAATCAATGTCCGTGTTGCGGATTACAAGATCTACAAAGCGGTCCCGGAAGTCTGGCCACGAACGGAGATCACCGTCAAATTTTGGCAGAGGGATTTCCGGAAGGCGCATTGATACTTGAGGACGGAAGGAGGCATCTGAAGACGGAGGACCACTCACACGAGATGACGACTGTGTTTCCATGACGGAGACTGTCTTTGGAAGTATGGCTGCGTTACTAGTTTGTGTAACCGACTGATGATCTTCAGCTGGATTTGCTATTAATGCCGTATCACTGATCTGTGTAACTGGTTGAGAGTCTTTAGATGACTTTGAGGCTTCCTGCTCATAACTATTGGCAGTTGATTTGATTTCTACCACTAAGGCGTAGACAGCAGCATCAGCATCTGGAGAAAATTGATCTATTTCGTCCAACTCAACCATAACGTTCAATAACGCATCACTTTCTACTGAGTATTGTGACCACCAATTATTCAGGTCCTGAACTGCTGTCATAACTAGACTCCTTGCTGTTGGATCATTTCCTGCTGCTGTTGTTGAGGCATGTAGGCGACGAATATGACTTGCAGCAAGGTCTCGCTTAGCTGTAGCACGCTGTTTCAGTCTTATGTTGCGAGTCTTGATCTCTTCGTCTGACATGGTGGCAAGATAACAACTGCACACACCTACAGGGAGCTAACACAACGACCCGATGAGCATAAAGTAACACAAATTAATTTAGAACTAATATAAGTGGTATGCTAGAGATAACAGTCCAGTGTGATTGCACATATATCAGCAATTCCAATCCTAACCAATTATTTATCTACCGTCAATAATGATCAGTACTTAATTAACATAAATTTAAAGAATACCAATTCAACTAACTGGTGCCCACAATAGAATAGTAGATAATATAATTATAATAATCAACTAATAGAACAAGAGATCATGTAAGGTTCACATAACATACCAAATTACTACTAATAAACAATAAAATAATGTGGTAGCTACCTACAATAGTACTGGGTAGTAATAATACCAATAGTAATAACAAGGAAATTTTAACCAGTTTAAATTTAACAAAACATAATAACCTTGTTAGGTCAACAATAAAATGTGTGATCCAAATAAAAATATTAAGTTAATAACACTAATATAATAGGTATAAATAACAAATCCTAATTATTAATGTTAAGAGAAAACCTACTAAGGTACTAAACTAACAATACTGAGGTATAAAATATTTAAACTGATCAGTCTTTAATATATTAATTAATTAAATGCAACAGCCTAATAATTAACAGGTGCCTAATAGTTATAAGAATATACACATAACTGTTGACACTTCAACCACAGTACTAACGGCCAATGGCATAAAAAGCGTTGACAATTATTTAACCACCAATTACAGTAGTTATAGTAATCCACGTTCAACAACGTTATAAGATGCCACGTCCGTGGATCAACGGACTGCTGACACTAAATGCTACTGTTACCCACCGATAGTCATAATCATAACACTACAATGGGAGGGAGTAACACCTTAATATAATAAACAGAGGTAAGCTCACCAAGTAACAGCCAGAAGAGAAGATCCTTATTCAACCACGCTCTGCTACCAAATGTTGGCCACGTGCGTACTAATGCTAAGTTAACGCCGGCAGCCTCACCTCAACTGGACGTTCCCAGGTGAACACAACAAGTTTCTAAAATAAATAGACCTTTAATTATATTGCTATAATATTGGTTTATATTATGGTGACACAATGTAAATAATTAATGACAAAGGGGGTACAATCATTGAACCACTCCGGAACAGGCTGGTGTCTGCTGAGCTGATCTGCCGTCTGGGTAGCTGAACTGCTATGTGGTCGGTGTGACCGTCGGTGTAACTGACTGCAAGTATGGCCGAACTGCCGTCGGGGTAGCTGAGCTGCTGTATGGCTGATCTGCCGTGTCTCGCTTTTGGGTGCGAGACGGATGCGAACGGATACAAAAACAAAATCATCGAAGACTTACTTTTCGTTTGTACCAAAACGTGGTTTTGCTCGTTCAAACTAAAGTCGGGATGAACTACTCGAACAAACCAATTCGGAACGAAAAACAGAAGAAGTGATGGCGACGGAGTCTCGCCGGCCGAACATCAACGGCCTAACGGGCAACCGACTAGTCTCGTCAGCTGTAAGCAGTGCTGGCAACTTCACGGGCCAAAGTGGCGCGTAGTAACGTACAATTTCAAATGTCGATGGTGCTCGAACAATCACATTGAATATGCCGCTTTTCATTATAATTATATTTTTTATTATGAATTTTTTCTATCATTTTCTACTATTTTAAATAATTTTATTTATTATTTGTATATTTACCTCCCCTATTTTACGGGCTATATATTGTAATTGTGTATATAGGTAGTATATATTAACATGTAAGGGCAACTGGTACATTTGGTTTAGGGCAACTGGTATATTTTTAAAATCCCGATAACAGCTGTAGGGGGCAACTGGCCAATACCCGAATATTGGTGTTATTACTTATTTTAAAATTTTTAAAATTTTGTGACTGGAGTTCTAGTTCTAAAATGTGTAAAAAATACTAAAATTATGTATAGAACATTTAAAAATAATCAGAGAAGTTTAACCAATGCCCCAAAGCTTTGAAAAGCTTAACATTACTAATATTTTAAAAGTGGTTTATTATCTATATCTGTGATAAAATCAAAAATTGATCGTATCAGATATTTTTATGGTGTATTCGTATGTTTAATGTTATGTATATAGTATAGGTACTACACTATCAGTGGTTGTGGACGTTTTACATTTTATAATATAAACTATAATATAAACTGGATTAAAATGGATAAATTATCTGATTATTATTATTATTATTATTATATAAATTTACTAGTTTTCATATTGTTTCGATCATGGCTTACCCAGTTGCCAGTTGGGTACCTAACCCATTTTGTTGAATTCTGTACTCGAATCAACAATTATCATTTAAACTTTGAGAACTGACAGTTTCCAATTATATTTGAAATTGTATCATACTAATGCTAGTAAATAATGCGTATATAGCTTGTCATCAATATTGTATCAAAAAAAATTAAAAAGTACTTTTTTGTATTTATTTTTGTTTTATCATTTTAAATCAATAAACTACTATAGTACTATTTACATTTTGTATACATTAATATCATATATAATGTTGTACACATTCTAATATTTTATTATATTATATTATAATATAAATATATATATTATTATATACCTATCCTAAACATGTTCCCAACTGGTTTTATTATTTTTTCATTTAATATATTACTGATTATAAATTAACATACGTCACAAGTATATATTGTGACATAAACCACCACCAACAGCAAAACATAAAAATAAAAATGTGATGTCGAAGTTCATTTTTAGAAAATAAATTATTAAAAACATTAATAATTTCACAATGTATTTATAATGTTGGCCACTAATAATTACGAATTCAAAAAAAAAAAACATTGAGTATTTTAAAAGTATTCATCTAATTATGTTAAATATTAAATTAAAAAAAGACAATGGACTGGATATGACATTGGGCTTATCAACTGAGAATAAAGCATAGAGTAATAAAACTAGACACAGTGCAAAATTAAACTTGACAAAATGCCAATTGAGTTATGTGAGGTTAAAATTGTCGTCCGTTCGGTTATAGTTGCTTGTAAAATTTAATTTTTAGACAAGTAGGTAGGACAGTGGTAGTAAGACAGTGGCCCATTATTACTTACGCGCGCTAGTACGCCACCCATACTGATAAAACCACCCAAACATATTGCATACGAGTCTGCATTAAAGGACCACATGTTATGTCTTTGCAGTAACACCACATTGAAAAAACATCACATGGAAAAATCAAAAAAATTACCATGGTTACAAAGGTTACCATGGTTACCAAGGTGATTGATGCAACGTAACGTTTTTCTATTTCTAATACGCTGATTTCACGGCAAAAAATAGTTATTATTATAATAGTTTTAAAATCCATGGCAACCATTTATAAACAAATAATTAAATAAATAAATAAGTAACGTTAAGTTTTTTTGTAACGTAACGTAACGTTTTTCGATTCTATGTTCCAAAACAAAGACATAAAATGTCAATATTAAAGTTACTATATCTAATATCTATGAATGTATGAACTATTTTCAATTTTGAACATCGTTATCATTATATTTACTCATATTTTTAAATTACAAGGCACCTACAAATTGGTAACTCAAATTAATACACTATAATGATGACGAGGAAATAAGGACACATAATATTTAATAAAAAAAAAGTTTTTATTTTCTTTAAAGTTAGCTTTAAAGGTACTATCCTGTGGTATTGTTTGTGGTTGTTGATGTTGTGTTGCTGTGTTGTTTCTACTGCTGGTGTTATGATGCAGATGCCTCAGCTTTCAGCTTAGCAGCCAAAACAACTGCTTCTTCAGCTGCTTTGGCTGCCGCTCCATCGGCAAGGTCTTTCTGCCTCGCTGCTGCTGGCTTGTCAAACCAGCAGTCAGCAGCAGAGTGGCCTCTTCTTAGGCAATTGGGACATTCTAGAAATTCGAGAGAATTGAAATTAAGATTCCGCCACACGGGCAAACGAAACCGAGCAATGGCTAAGAGAATGCAATGTTAGGTGTTTTCGCGATCCACAAGCACGCGACGTTTACGCCGCGCCCACTATAGTGTGAGTGTATTTAAACCATATTTTAATTAAAGCCACTGTCTGCCCAATAGAGTATACACCTATTTGTATATAGTATAAAACAATTACAGTAAAACCTCGTTAAGAATTGAAAAAAACACGCTTAATACGCCACCGCATAATACATAATCCCGCATAATACGCTCTAATTTCTGGCTTCTCAAACCTTTTAAAATAGAAAAAACCTGATTAATACATTCAGCGATAAGAATTTCGTTGAAACGTTTATCTATTATCGACAGAGTAATTGATATTTATTATTAACATCTTGATGTGGTTTATACTCTTACTATATTTCGATGAGATAAAACCAGAAGTTATTAAAAACTGTTTCAACAAAGCCTACTTTGGTAACGTCTCACAAGAAGACCCTCACGTTTTGGACTCAGACGAATTTCGGGACTTTGAGGAGGTTTATCCAGGCTACACATCCATAGACGATCAATTGATAACGAACGAGGCCCTAGAACTTGAAGAAATTATCAATCAGGCTACTTTAATTTTAACAAAATAACTAAGTTAAGTTACAATTATTTATAACAAGAAATAACTTAATTACTAACTAAGTTATTTTGTACATTCTATTTTTTTATTAAGTAGTTAAGTTAAAGTTATCTAAAAGTAATTTTTAACTCAACTTTTAACTTTTAACTAGTTACTGCCCAACTTTGCCAATATTTTCTAATGTATTACCATAATACCATTGATTATAATAAATATTATTCAATGATGACATTAACATATCAATAAATATTTTAAATACTTACGTGGAATCTTATTTTATTTTTTTTAATTCTTAGTTATAAAAATTTAAAACTGTATACATTTTTAACTGTAAAATAATTTGTGAATTTTCAATTTAATAAATTTTATCAAAATTTAAACTTTAAATGCTTATAAAAAAAAATATTTTCTATGTATTTTAATATTTTTAACTGATATTGTAACAATTTATGAGGAGCTTTGTATTATATTTTCAAGCTTTTTGAATATAGGCACAACTAAGGTAAGAAATACTGAGGGGGGGGGGAGGAGCTATAGCCCCAAAGAAATTTATTTGCTTCAATTTGAAATCTAATATTACATTATAATTTTATAATCAAAAAATAAATATAAATAACTATTATGTTCACGTTTATCGCCCAACATGAACAGACGTCGTTTTCGTTTGTCCGTTATCTTTTGCACACTACACTTATGAATCAAACTTAATATTGTTGGTCAAAACATGTCTCGAAATACCCCAAAACGCAACTTATCTTCATCATCATCATCTTCACCTACAAAATCTAGCGGAAACCAAAGTAAAGTATTCATCACACATTCACACCAAATCGCTATGCTTCACCCTCCGAGGACAATGCTTTCGATCAGGAGGTGTTTAGCCCTCCCTCTATCACAACACCTTCCAAAGTCTAGTGCAACATATCACCCAGTCACGTGGAATCCTTTCCAAGTAAAAATTTTTATTTTGCACCTCCCTTTTATTTAAGTGGTGGCTACGAATTCAACACGCTCAAGAAATCTCTACTCGACCTTGTCATTCCTTCGGGTATTAATTTAAAAAATACTCCAAAGCATCTAATTATCCGCACCGACGGCGTCAACAATTATAATTTAGTTTATAGTTACCTTATCGCTAATGAACAGATAAAATTCCACACATACTACCCTAATCGCTCGAAACCATATGCCGTTTTTATCAGGCACCTCCACCCGTCCACTGCTGTGGAAGACATACAGTCCCGCCTAACTGATATAGGTCACGAAGTTATTCGGGTCCCTAATATTCTACAATCTACATCATACCACTAAAATACCTTTGCCTCTTTTTCGAATTGATTTAAAAGTTACTGAAAACAACATCGATATTCTCAAATTAGACCTGCTTCTTCACACCAGAATCAAAATTGAGCTGCCCAAGAAAAAACTCTCCCCTCCACAATGCCATGATTTTCAAGCTTATTATTACACTAGTTATTTTTGCCACCAGTCCCAACGTTGCGTCAAATGTGGAGATAACCATTACACTTCAGATTGCACCAATGCACCGTCAGAACCCGCCAAGTGTGCCCTATGTTCGGGGCCTCACACAGCCTCATACAAAGGTTGTCCAGTGTTTAAAAAACTAAGTGAAAACCGCAGAAAATCTAAATCACACAAACCTTATCGTCATCCGGTGCTCAATGACACCATTCTGTCTTTAAACAAATTTACCTCGAGCTCCAACCAGAAACAAAATCGTTCATATGCCAATGTTACTGCCCATCATACTGTCAACACTTCACCTTCAACAGCTACGCCCGAAAGCCTGATCTCCAAATTTCTCGAGGACCTTAAAGCCATAATTAACCAATTATGACTTCTACTAACTACAGTTGTCAATCACTTACTCTCATCTTCTTTTCCTATACCTCCTCCTTAAAATTATTGTAACACTTATATTTATATATTATGTTATATCATGTATTAAAAAAAATAATAATAATAATAATAATAATAATAATAATAATTGTTGAGCTATTATAGTTGTAATAACTGAAATCTAATAAAAATTAATTTAAAAAAAAAACAAAACAAAAAATATTCTATTTATTTATATATTCTATATTCATTCATACTTTAATTGGTTATACTTTTCCAAAATTTCATTATTATATATATTATTGGACATATCAATTTCAATATTTATAATGGACAAGTTTGAAAACCGATCTTAGACCATTGATGTTCTTAACGAATTTTTAATATAACGTATCAACAATATTAATTCCCCCGAAAAAATTAAAAACTAGAAATACGCTTGACAGAAAAACTGGGGAGGCTATTTGGAAAAAATTTAATTTTATATCCGGTAAACATTTTTTTTTTTGATAAATTTTATATTTAATTATAAAATCTTAAATATAAAAAGGACAATTATTATAAAGTTGCTCAAAATTATTTGCAAATGTTCGTATTTTTTTACGAATTTTGTCAAAATTCTAACTTCAGTCGCTCATAAAAATTATTGTGGAATTACGCTCAATTTTATTTTTAATTTAAGCTATCAACAACTCACGAGAACCTTGTATTATATTTTCAAGTTTTTAACTTAGTGGAAATTTTTACTGACATAAATTTAAAAATGACTCAACGTGAGTCAAAATATTTTGGACATTAAATGGTGTATATAAATTAATTAATGTTAACAAGAAGTAAAAATTAATTTAGTGTTTTAATTTTTTTTTTAACAATAGCTTCTGACCGGAGAGATGACAAAATACGTAAAAATGATCAAAAAATGCAAATAATTTTGAGTCAGAAATTTATAAAATTTTTTTTTTAAATCTAAGGTTTAAATGTAATGCAGGATTCTTCATAAATTGGTAAATAAAAAAAAAAAAATCTGTTTAACAAAGTCAAATTAAATTTTTATGAGTGTTTGAATATTATAATTTATTGTACCTACAACATTGAATACTCACTCGATTTCTCATGTAGCGAGTTTTGTATTTAGTTGCAATTCAAAAACGAATAACTGTATAAATACATGAAAATTTCACTGAATGTTTATATTTTAATTTTCTATACAGCATAACATTTCGACTCGTTATGAGCTGATTACGGACATTTTCAGTTTTCAATTTTCGATTCTGAGCTGAGCAATGAATGTATTGACTTTACAATGAGGTGTGTTTTTTTTAATTTTTGTGTCTGTCATTACGGTTTGGGGCAGTAAAACTGCTTCAATTTTCTTCAACAGTATCTTGTTCGATGGTAAAATGAATCTAGTTGGTGCATTCGGCTACTCGGGAGGTAAAATTTCTCAATAGTTTTCAAATACGCCGGGAAAAACGGAAATTTTTACTCAAAATTGGTGTTTGACAAAATCAATTTTGGTTTTCGGTGTAACTCTAAAACAAATGAACATGAAATTTTTTTCTAGTTGTTTATATTTGCATTTTCTATACGCGATAAAATTTTTAAAATATGTTGACTCTTTTTGAGCTGTTTACGGACATTGTCAGTTTTCAATTTTATTATTTTTAGATTCTGAGTGTAACGATGAATGTATTGATTTTACAATGATGTGTGTTTTTTTTTTTTTAATTTTTTTTTTTGTCTGTGTACAAGCTAAGTATTCGAAATAATGCTTCGCTTTTCAACTTCAGTATCTTGTTTGATGGGAAAGTGATTATTGTTTGTGCATTGAGAAGGTCAAAATTTAAAATTCCCAGTTATTTTCAAAAGCGCAGTGAAAAACAAAAGAAAATGGGCATTTTTACGCAAAATCGATTTTTGTTTTTGGTGTAACTTTAAAACAAATGACCGTAGACACATGACATTTTCACTGGTTGTTTATATTTCCATTTTCTATAAAATTTTCAAAATATTTTGATTTGTTTTGAAACTTGCCCACCTTTTTTTTATTAATTTTTAAAGGCATCAACTGCAAGGTTATTACCTTGCGTTACATTTTTTAAATTACATAAATTCCTTATTGTTATTATATTTGTATATTTTAAATAAGATAATGCAGTTTCATTTATGAATTTGATTATTTTCTTGGACTGGTGTGGCCTATTTGTAGGTGGACAAGAATAACCTCGTCCCTTCTGGACATCTCGTATGGTTTGGGCCATGGTAATATTGTTTGCTTTATTTCTCTGAGATTGTTATTAATTATTATTGTAATCAGTCCAGACTCTTTGCCATTCATCAATATAATATTGAATTCAATACAATTTTAAGTCATGGTCTGATATGTGAGGACATATTTCAAAGATGGAGGTACCTGTAGTTTCTTTAGCTTTTAAGTCAGCTTTTTCGTTGCCTGATATGCCGACGTGTCCCGGGATTCATGCAAAAGATATTATTATTGCGTTCGTTAAGTTCATTAATTATTTGGCTGATAACTGGTTGGGATGTGTTTAAATCATATATTATGCTGATTAAATTGCTTAAAGAATCTGACATTATTAATTATTTCTTATCGTTGATATACTGGGTACTTTGGGTGGCCCTGAGTATGGCTAAGGCTTCTACGGTGAAAATACTGTATACCTATATTACTAGTTTTTAATTGCGTATATTTATATCATTAGATATCATGGCTAATCCAGTCTTCTGCTCGATTTTCGAAGCGTCAGTATAATATAATATGTGTTCGTGTTCCGAGTACGATTGCAGTAGTTCGTAGTGAAGGCCTAATAATATATGTTTTTATCAGTAGTGTTTTTGTTGTAGTATGATAGGCTTAGGTATATATTGTTATCTCTATTGAATCGCCACGGGGATACCTTTAATTCAGTGCTTTGAATTATATTATTAATTTCAGTTTCATTTTTTTTAAATAAAATCTTGTTGTCTTTCATATAGTGGTCTGAGACGGGATATATTTACCGGCTTTACCTGGTTGGTTTTTTTAAAATTTTATTGTACACAGAATTTTCTTGATGTTTGGCTATTTTTATTATATATTTGGTTTCGAGTAGTTTTCTCCTTAATGAGAAGTGGTTCGCTAGCTTAACAAAGTATGCTTGTGACTGGACTACTTTTAAATGCACCTAAAGATAAACGGATAACTCAATTTTGAATTGTATTTAACATTTGTATTGTTCTATGATTAGCCGTTCCGTAAACTATTGAACCATAGTCGATTTTAGATCTAATTATGGCTTTATATATATTAATTAGGCTGTCTGAATCAGATAACCCTTCTGTGTCAGCTAGTGTTTTTAATATTTTCATTAATTCAAGAGTACGAATTTTTAACTTTCTAATGTGTTGGCACCAATTGAGTTTTTTTTATTAAATGTTAGACCTAGATTTTAATATTGTCACTGTAATCAAGTGTTGTATTTTCAAATACAATTTTTGGTTTGATTATTTTTCTTTGACGGGTGAATACCTAATATACATTTTGCTTTATTTGGAGAGAAAGAGAAACCGGTTTCGAGGCTCCATTTACTCAACTTATCAAGTGTGAGTTGTAGGTAATTGGTATTTAATTGAATTTATATTTTTTCCTTTACAATAGATCAGTGCATGGTCTCAGCAAAGAGTTTTATCATTGTGGGTGCAGAGACTTGTGTTGTTATTTCATTAATTTCGATGAGGAATAATGTTACGCTAACTGATGAGCCTTGAACTAAACCAATTTGATTTGAGAACGGCTCCGATAATGTATTTTTAATTTTTACTTCAAAAGCTATCGTTTATGTGATTGTTTATAAATTTGAGCATGTTTCCATGAATATTCAATTTTTGTATTATTTTTAAAACCAGGTGTCTCCAAACGGTGTCGTATGCTTTTTTTAGATCCCGGCTAGCTGATAAGCATTATATTTTGTTTGTTTACTAATGCATCGGTGATGTCAGTGTGTAAGCTGACCAGTATATCGTTAGTGGATCTATTTTTTTCGAAAGCCGTGTTTTTGAGGGGACAGCAAATTATATTTTTCAAGATACCATATGAGTCTATTATTAACTATTTTTTCTATTATTTTACTCATAGTATTTAGTAAAGATAAATAATTCACAGAGGAAAATAAAAGGTGTTGGTAGTTGGTTTATTATTTGTATTATATCTTGTTTGTTGATATTCCGACTGTTAGGTAGATATAGATTGCAGATAGTAATATGTTTTTTAAATGTAATTTGTGTTGCTGTAACTTCTAAATTAAAATTAATTGGAATGGGTACGGATGGGTAGGCTTTATGTACAAAGATTTCTGCACCACCGCTGGCCCTATTACTGTGTTCTCGATTTTTGTGATGGCTATTATAATTAATTAAGTTTGAGATGTAATCGTTTTTAAAATTGGTTTCAATTCATATTTGCAAATATCACATTTCACTGAGGAAAAAATATTTAAAAGGAGAGTTTTGAAGGAATTCATAAAATTGTGACAGGTAGGATTAGTATTTCTAGCACCATGCTGTCGACTCGAACCAAAAAAATATTCCATAATAACCTGGTTCATATTTCTTGTGATAAAATATTTAAAATCAAGTTTTTGTAATTTAGACCATCCATATTTAAAGCCACGTAATGTGACTATCCAATTTTTGACACACAGAGGAGTAGAGACTTTAGTGATACCAATTTGTTTGTTTAAGTGAACAATTTCATTCTTTTCTAAACTTCAATAGCTGTATTCCAAAAAGTGATGTGTGATGATGAACTGGTTAGGTTAGTTTAGGTGATGAACTAGTAACTGCAGCTGTTCTTAGTATTTTTTATCCATAGACTTTCTTGTAGCAGCATTTACCAAATCAAAACATTGATCCATAAATAAACAGAATACAGCAGTTCTCAAAGGCCAAAGCATTACTACCAAGATCTGGATTAGAAGGTGCTGAAAAATTCAAAATGTTATCCATTAATAATTGATAAATACCAACCTATTTTAATTATTATAAAATATATAAATTACTTAATTCACTCATTAGTTTTAAAGTTAATGCAACACGGTGACTAAGCATTTGAGCAGTAGTAGATACCTTAATTTTTCTCATTTTTTTCTATGACAACATGCTCTTCTGTCAATTTTGGTAATGCTCTACAATACATATCTTCATTACTCTTGTCAGCAAAGTATAAATTGTTTATGCATTTTGTTGAGTTTAGGATTATGTTGACAAAAATGACTACACTGCTTTTAGTAATAAGTTATATTTATCAAACGCATGAGATACACATAAGTAATATTATAATGTGTTCCCTACAGTATGCTAAAAGTCGGCCTTATATACAAGCGACCTATTGACCTAAGTCTCACGCCACTGTTTAACAATATCCGATTCGCTAATAAATATGTCATATGATATGGCGTGATTTTGCATATTATTAATAGCAACGATGTTGTTGTTGTTGCACAATATGATGATACTTTATGCAATATTAAATTATATTCAACAAATTTCCATGATGCCGTATACTCAGTGTTATTTAAAGTAAATTTGACATATTTGGTTTATAAATTATTCCGAATGCACTTTAGAAAATGAGGTGGATCATATAATATATGCACAACTTTATGTCTATCTATTATATATCTTCATTACAGTTTCTAATTCTTGCCTTAAAAATTATATTGATGTTTCACTTTTTAATATATTTATTTATTGCAGCAACATTCGTTTTTCCTTGATCTGATAAAGTAGTGACCAGGTTTAATCCTGTTGTTAGTATACTTTGAATGACTTGCGGTTGCATCGCATCAAATCAACAGTTTTTGTGCTTCCTTGGACATAATAATAGCAAATGGGCTGCTTAAATTTTTTCCTCAAACCACGGGCCATAAACACTAATACATGATCTGCTAAATTAAAATTTCTTTTGTTTGATCCTACATCTTCAAAACCAAAAACACTATCAACATGTTTATCATATGTTAAATCTGACTGCAGTGACATTTTATCTCGCATTTTATCAAACATCAAGCAACAAGTTCTATCCATTCAATTTAAATGTTTTACTCTGTTTTTTATATGATCAATTATTTTTTGATTTATTCCAAGCAAAACAAAAATATTTTTCTATAACCCTGCTATTATGATTTTTTGACAGGGCAATGAAAATATTGTTGAAAGATATCTCTATACCTTTGGACTTTGCTTGTAGATTGAAAGAGCTAAGATCTTGTCGTCTAAAGTAAATCTTCATACCTGGAATTTCTTTGATTGATTGATGATTTGAGATATTTTAAACCGTACCTTGTTTTATCAACTTTATTAAAAAGTTGGATAAGCGAATATTTTTTTGAAAATTTGTGAGCCTTTCTTGCCTTACTCTTATTAGTTTTAATTTGTTTTGAACGACGACTTAATTTTTTAGTTAGGTAATTTTATGCTTGACAGCTAATTTGATAGGTTTTCCAGATATTTTTCTTTGAAAGACTATGGAGGAGAGGATTAGCAGCTTTTTCTACCCACATTCCAAGTTCAAGTCATTGAGGGGGAATAAATATTTTCTTTTATCAGAATTTGAACAGCTTTTAACAACACATTTCTTAGAAACCATGCTGAAATTCAACTAAAATAGATGTTTATTTTTAACTATCGTAAATTTAACTTATACATTTTTCAATTAAAACTTAAACGTTTATTACTTCATGTTTCGTGTACGATGATATTGCCAATAAGTGCCTTGTTCTGACGGTGGTTGGTTGAAACTTAAAATTACAGACAAAATCTATGGACAAAATCCAAAGCCACAAACTGACCATCATAGACAAAGGAAATAGAAATCATTCGCCATTGATATTATTATTAAATAAAATATGAAAAAATAAAGCTATGCTGCTATGGACTTATGAATTATGATACTATATAATAATTTATGGTATAAATGAGAATACAATTAATGTTGATAAAAACTGACTACTAGCAATTTTGAGTTGATCTCCACAACTACTATTTAAGAAAGGTTTTCGATAGGTATAAGTTCATATCCCTGATCACAATAATTCACGTGTACACAATAGACCAGTGTTTCCCAAACTTTTTGCAATGGCTTTTTTATAAAATGCTAATAGGTAGATTAATCATAGTTCACAATGTGAAACACACTACTTGTTAATATTATATTGAATAGGTCGACAATTAGTGATTCATAGAATATATTAGACATCAGTAAAGTTACTACTATTATAATAAATCAATTCCAAACTGTGTTACAACTAAATATTTTTGATGCTACTTGCTTTTGGTAATAACCATGGGATGTCATTTATTAATCATGTTAGACTTTATAGTATACCTAGTCCGTAACAATAAGTAGGTTGTAGGTATGAGCATAGGCGCACATAGGGGGGGGGGGTGCTTGAGGGTGCTTAGCACATTAATAAATTATTGTGGTTCGGATTTTTTTTTTCCATGACAAATAGACAACAGTTCACGAATTTGCGATTAAAACAGTATTGCATAAATGCACGTTTCAGTGTTTCAGTTGTCGTCAAAATAATAAACAATAGGCAGCAATCATATTATAGAAAATCCGAAATCGTAATTATATCAATGAAAGGTTATAACCACTTGATTCATTGCTATTTACAAATTGTATACAAAATTATTTAAAATAATTGCAATGTAATTTATTATAGTATTAGGATTTAGGATGGTGTGGGAGCGAAGCCCCCTTCGGTTTTGTGTAACATAAATTATTCCAGCACCCCCTGAATTCACCCCCAATGTACGCCTATGGGTATGAGTACTTAGTATTATTATATTAACATCTGCATTATCGTTTTAATCATATAAAGTAGACAATTATTTTTAAGCAAATTAAACATATGTGGGTTTTAATGAAACATACCTACAACGCCAGATCTAGCGGTGGGGCAAATGTATATCCTTGACTAGGTGCCATTGGAATAATGGCGCTCAGGCGCTCTTAAGTTTATGAAAAATAAAAAAAAGTCATGAACATAAATTATATATATAAATAATAAACATGAAAACTTGACAATTTGACAAATATTAATTCATTACCTAGTGGCAGTGTTGGGAATTATCTAGATAATTTTACCAAGATAAGTTATCTAGATAAAAATAATTAAACCAACTAATTATCTCATCAAGATAAATGTAATGGCTATCTGTGGTAACATATATCTAGATAAATAATATAATAATAAGAATATTTTTAAATACTGAAATAGCCAATAATTTATGAGAACCGAGTCGTAGTGATTCCAAATTCCAATATTCTTATAGTTAAAAAAGAAATGTCTTACTGAAAAAAAAAATTGCCAGTTTTATTTTGTTATTTTATTTTTATTTAAAAATTAAAATTGTATATTATTTTAGTTAAGAAATGATATTAAGGATTTATTAATATATAAATATTACCTAATTAGTAATTACTAATAAAGTAATAAATTATATTATATATAATGTCTATTTATATCTTTATCTAGATAAAAAAAATTATGTTATATTTTATCTTATCTACCTATAGATACATTTTGAATGAATTACATATGTAATGATACCTGTTATCTTATCCAGATGATTTTTTGGTTAACTTTTCCCAACACTGTCTAGTGGTAATATTGTCAGATTTTATTCAATAATTATAATTCAAAATACCTTGTCGGGGAAAATTATAATGTTAATATATTATCTTATATTAAAGAATTCATTCGAATACTTTCGAATATGTGTTTAATTAATTCAAGTATAATATTGACATGTGCTTTACTATACTGTGAAAACAAGGTGCTTTGAATAATACCCATATTCCTCTGTACCCTATACATATTTTTGAATTCTGTTTGTTGGACATGAAACTAGACTATTCGATCATCAATTTCCCTCAGGCAGAATTCTATAATTCTATTAGTATGGATAATGTTTATGATGGCGTGGTGGGGGAGGGGGCTAACTACGTGACCATGGGTATAAAATCACAAAGAAATTGAACTATTAGATGCTGTATCTAGGTACCTACTAACATTTTTCCGCTTCATTCTATTCATACTATCACTACCGAAATAGGCCTATAGAGTTAGAACAAAAATTAAAAATGTTGTTTTTATTTAAAATTGAAAATTAACGTTACATTAACTTGCTGAAGTTATATATATATGTATATGAGATATAATAATTGTATGATGCACAATGACAACATAGTGCTATCGTGTGTTAGTCCTCAATCATGGATGCGCCTATTCATTCATCCATACCAAGTTAACGTCTGTTTCTACACGATATGAACCGGGCCACATTATCCACAAAATCAGTTGTCTTCGCGGCGTCCAACGCAACTGTCACCATCGCCTCGATGGAGGTGACTTCAGGGGGCCCATTCACCAAATCGACTGCCAACGAGGCCGCTTGCAATGCATAATTCGTCGATGACCTGAGTGCCACATCTTCAACCATGGCGGCATTGGTGATTTTAATCATGGAAGAAACTTCCACTGATTCATTCGATGCGTTCACGGACTTCAATTCTGATGGAAATGACATCCGCATGTCAATGCCGTCAATAAACCCCCTGTCAAATATTATTTTACGAACCGCATGGTATCGGATCAAATCAGCCGGGCATGACTCATCTCTACAGTCACGAAAATATTTTGGTTCACGGTGTTCTCGGCGTCAATTGTATATTATATTGAATTAAAAAGTTCTATTGTTGGAATAGAAGTGCTGACTGCTGAGTAATTTTCAAGCTACATATCCCTATCTTCAACTAATTTTTCATTAAAACACTAAAGGTATATATCGTTTAATCGAAACAGCCATTATCTGGCAACGATGGTTGTTGTGAATTTCTTGTTTGGTTGGATAGGTAAGTGTCCTCAATTCATTTATTTTTTTAGACTAGTGGAATAATTTTCTTTTCCATCGCTGCCTCCGGAGGTATCGTAATAGTGAGTTCACTGCTTTGTGTATGTTTTGGCAGTGAATTGCTAAACAGTCGCCAAAATCAATACTTTAAACAATGATTTTTTTGCAAAAATATGCTCAGAAAGGTCTAAAAAGACTATTGCAGCGGTTCTTAACCTGTGGTCCGCGGCCCCCTGGCTAATACACATGTCGAGGGTCAGCGGCAGCCTTAAGGGGATTGGAAGCGGCGATTTTCTGTCTTTGTCTAACACACGTGAAACATAGGATTATAAATGTGTTCTATTTCCAACGTACCGATTAATTTAGTGATAAGAATTCTGAAAACAACTTTGAAAACGACTTTCCCACATTTTTGATTTAAACTTCTCCAAAAATTAAAATATGTCAATTTTTTAATTACTCTTTTTGATATATCGTTTTTATGATTTTGGGGGGATAATATAAAAAATGTGGTAAGTCAATCTCAAGTAGACTTGACGACAAATTCAAATCGATTTTCAGAATTCTTATGGCTTCACTAGATTTATCGGTACGTTGGAAAAAGAACAAGTCTATAATCCCATATTGCACGTGTGTTAGACAAAGACAGAAAATAAACGCTTCTGATCCAGTTAACACCCAACATAAGTCAATATGTGACATGGTTACATTATTACAATATTTTTGGATAGTTTTTTTTTTTTTTCATATAAAAATATATCTTATATTGTAAGAGATAAACCTTTCTTATCTTTATTACACCGATTACAATGTGGAATTCGATAGAACAAACATCTTAAGTTTAGATATCTATAGAATCTTAGATCCTGAACCTAATAATTTTATTATTAATATTTATTTTATAATTTATATATCAGTTTTTCTTGATCATACGAATTGTACAGTCATACAGCACACAGGTCGACAGTTGTATATTTACTACCAATAAGTGTTGTTTATTAGTTTTATAACTACGTAATTTACGATTAATACGTGATATTGAAATGCAACATCAACCATCGCAT
Organism: Macrosiphum euphorbiae; assembly: GCA_949089665.1. Classification (NCBI taxonomy): domain Eukaryota; kingdom Metazoa; phylum Arthropoda; class Insecta; order Hemiptera; family Aphididae; genus Macrosiphum; species Macrosiphum euphorbiae. The sequence goes on along the minus strand of CARXXK010000001.1, from coordinate 11,546,236 downwards.
TAAGACTTAATAATTAAGTAAATAAAACTTAAATTTATTAAAATAATAAATATTACAATTTTTTTTAATTTAAATGTTTAATGATATTAAAGTTTAAAATGAAAAATTAAGTTTAATAAAAATAAATATAAATGTGTATATTTTGTTATGTCTAGTACCTATGTCTACTTCTATAATTTGTAATTTAAAATAGTGATTTTAATTTTGGTTATGATAACATGAAATGTTTTGTAAAAAGGTAAAAAAAAAAAAAAAGGTATTCAACAAAAAATTGGTGGCTGGTCCGTGATTTCTTAAAATCTTTCATTGAGGGTCTGTGTTCTACAGAAGGTTAAGAACCAATGGACTATTGTACTGTTCGATGTTCATCTAAATTTTCTATATCGTTAAGAATATTAAAAAAGTACTTAAACAATACATTTTAAAAGAATAATTGTCATACAAATAGCAAATAGTGTTTTATGATTTCCATTATATAAGTGTTGCATCAACTACACAGTCTATATTTTGCAATTCAAAAATAAGCCTCTAGGTTGGTCAATAAGCTAATAAGCTTATTTGACAATGTCACATTGGAAACTGTCTTTTAAGTGCAATGGTTTACCTGTCACAACGTCAAATTTCTAGTACATTTCTAACCAATGACAATTATTTCTTAATTGTTTCCCAAAAATTGAATTGTGTGAATTTTGAGTTGTGTTTAACCAATCCAAAATCCAGGATTATCTTTTGTCGTACTTCAACTGTTCTACTTGCTACTGCAATCGAACAATCTCACCTATTCTTGTTTTTGTAACCGAGAAAATAGGTACACAAGAAACTTGTGTTTAAACAATTGTTTTAATTTCTTATTCCCAGCTTTCACATCAATGTTTTCATTAGACAATACTTCCATCACAGGATATTAAAACATCAAAAAACATATGTTATCAATATTATAATAATTATATTAATTAATTTTTATTAAAATCTAGATACTAAAATATCATAATGTTAAAACAGTTTCAATTCAGATCATAGTAATTAATAGAACTGGAATTTTTATGTAATGTAATTTCTTATGTAAATGCAATTAATAGGCACATTAAATTATAAAGCGCCCAGATCACAAATCATCTATAAAATAATTATTGAAAACAATTTAATAATAAATTTAATTAAAAAAATAACAATAAAATAAAATTGATAAAAGTATAGAATACAGATGTAATGTACATAAAAATAAGGTATTTAATTTGTCCCATTTAGTAGAGTGAACTTCAATATGGCCAGAAACTTCAGAAATGGCGGTATACTGTATTTTATAATATGCTCCAGCTAGTTGCGTATCTGATAGATTAGAAGATGACAGAACACACGTCACATATATTTTTTTTATTTAGAATTATCTCTCTTAATACTTTAGCCGAAACAGGTACTTGTAACAATGGTTCTTTACAACCCAAACATTTAGATGGCATGTTCTTCATATGCAATTTAATATGTAGTGCTATTTGCTTTTTTTCAAAAAACAATTTATAACAGATTATACAGTAATATGCTGCTTCAGTGTGAAATTTTCTTTCGTGATTAATACGTTTTAGTTTTGAAGAAAAAGATTGATTACATACTTTACAAAACAGTAAAGCCTTTTCAATCATATGAGTCTTTTCATGTTTAATCATGTCAGTTTTCTGTAGATATGAAATACCACATACACTACATTTATAAGGATTGTTTTTAGGATGCATTTTCATATGAGAAATAAAGGTAGATTTTTGGAAAAAGGAAGTCTTACAAAATCTACACCTAAAATGGGTTTTTATGTGTTTAATTAAATTTAATTTTTGTTTAAAGACTACTCTACATATGTCACATTTATATTTTTGTTCAATAACGTGACTTCTCATATGTGTCTGTAAAACAGCTTTATGCAAAAATCTTTTGTTACAATCGGGGCATTTAAAAGTTCTCTCACCAGTATGAAATCTTAAATGATCAATTAGCTTATTTTTTTGAAAAAATGACATTTTACACCAATTACATTTATACATTTCATGATCTTTGTGAGTTTTTAAATGGTAAATGTAACTTTTCCTTTGGACGTATGTTGCTAAACAATGATGGCACTGAAATGTTCTATTTCCAGCATGAGATAACATATGAGTATCTAAAAGTGATTTTGATATAAAACTTGCATCACAAAGATGGCATTGAAATGAATCATTATAGATGTGAGATGTTGAATGACTTTCTAGTTCTGATAATGTAGGAAATGTTGATCTGCAGAGACTGCATTCAAAAGGTCTGTTTGTCATATGAACTTTTATGTGGTCTATTAAACCTGATCGCCGATGAAAGGATCTCCTACACATACCACATTCAAACACCTTTTCACCAGAATGGACCACCAAATGTCTTCGTAAACTTGATTTATGAGTATATGTTTTATCACAAATATGGCACTTTTCTAATTGCATAGTCATATGGACTCTCATATGATGCTTCAAAAATGATTCTCTGAAAAAGACTTTGTCACAAACATTGCACTTAAAAAGTTTTTCACCTGTGTGACTGTGGTTTTGATGATAAACTAAACACGATTTCCGAGAAAATTCTCTAACACATATTTCACACTTAAATGGTTTAATACCAGTGTGTTTCCATTCATGGTTGTCTAATAATGACTTATGGCTAAATTTCCTTTTACAAATTCCACATGAATAAGGTTTATATCCCGTATGGGTTCTCATATGACACATCATATTTTGTCTCTGAGCAAAAGATCTTTTGCACAAGTCACAAAAATATGGTTTTTCACCGGTGTGACTTCTTATATGAACCGTTAAATTTGACTTCACAGTAAACATCTTATTGCAGTACTTGCAATCAAAAGTTTTTTTCTGTTCAGGTGTCTTGGTATTCTTAGTTAAGTGTAATTCTTCAGAAAATGTGGATTGTGAGTTCATAGGTTTATACAATTTTTCGTGATTTTTTTTATGTGATTTCTGGTGTTTGCATAAATCTAAAGGTAATTTACAGAGACGGCAATTAGAAGTATTTTTCTCAGATTTGATATCAAATAACTTTAACTGTGATCTTTTAGGCTTAATTTCAATAATGCTGCTATGTTCCATCTCATCATCACGGTCAACTCCATCGTCAAATTTAGTAGTCTCAATATTTTCTTTAGAATTAAATGAACTGAAACAAAAAACATAATTATTTGTTATATAACTGTTATAAAATAGATCAATAACTACTGTCCAGTTTTAAAACAATCAAATAATTCAATAACTATACAACATATGTTTTAGATGACTACTTAACAAAAGTAAAAAAAAATAAAGCAGCAGATGTTAAGATCATTCGGAGAGAGACAATAATTTAATTAAGCAGGCACGCCCACATATAAGTAGCTCACTAGGTGAAATATACTTTTAGTGACAACATAAGGTGTGGGGGGCATCTCTACTGCCGTCGATTTTAGCTCAAAAGACCTTAAGTTTTAACAAAAGTAAAGTTAGTTTACGTTGTCTGATTTGTATTCTGAAAACCCGAACTCACCAGAAAATTGCCTATAGATCGTACGGAACACTTTGTAAAAACTATAACTTATATTATATGAACTGTAATTGATTAAAAATTTTTGAAATGTTGGACCTCAAATAATAGCCATTATAATAATAAATCAAATTAATAATAATATCGTTAGCTTCCAAAATAAATGTATTGATAGAAACGTGGTATTACCATTCTTTCATCGCTGTACCCTATACTGTGATAGTAGATATAATTATTACTATTACAATGTTATTATCAATATTATTACTACTTTTATTATTTTACTGAAGTTATGTATTTATTCTGTTCTCTTTTGTAATAATGTGAACGTGAAACGCACGTCCTCTATTAGATTCTGAGTGAAACGATGAATGTATTAATTTTACAATGATGTGTTTTTTTTTTTGTGTCTGTCATCACGTTTTAGGACAGTAAAATGGCTTGAATTTTCTTCAACAGTATCTTTTCTGATAGGAAAGTGAATCAAGTTGGTACTTTGGGGGGTCAAAAGTAAAAATTTGCATTAGTTTTCACAAGTGCTGGGAAAAACAACATAAAAATTGATTTTGGTTTTTGGTGTAACTTTAAAACAGATGACCGTGATGATCAGTGATTATACTGAAACACGGAGTTTTTAGAATACTAAAGAAAGTAGATGTTAGAAAGTAATTCTTACAATATTAAAGTTTGACAGACAATGTTTTATCAAAATAGGTATTATCATAGGCATAATCTTGGAAAACAATTATAAATTAACAGAGAAGGAATTTTTATATTTTATTTTTTATTTGAAAAATCCAAATTATTAAAATTCTCAGGTGGAGCATACCAACAAAGTCAACAATACATAAAGCATAAAGCTATCTCAGATTATCACCACATGTTAAAGAAGAATTCATTAAATGATGTGGTTAAAAAATTATTATGAAGTAAAAACAACTGTAAGCTATACTAATTTCCGTTATAATGGTAAATGGAAATAAATTAAGAACACAAATTAAGATAGTATCTTATGAAAGTATTATCTAAATTTCCGAATAAGATGAAGTAAATTGTCAACTATTTATTTGGTACTGACACTATTTAATTTACATAATATAAAATATTTCGTCTTAAGCATCATCTTACTTTACTTGAATAGTTCCTTTCTCATTTTTTTTATGAATATTTTGATGTTTTATTTGCGAAATAGCATTCTTCTTAATATCATTGTCTTCTTGTGTAACTTTTTGACTAAAAAATATAAATAATAACACAATTAGATTAGGGTATTTTTTATTCTCAACTAATCAAAGAATATAAGGTTTTTATAATAACAATTTTCATTATTTTTATCTTTAAGTTGTGCTTATACATGCAAATTATTTTGAGTTAAGAATTCGTAAAAATTTTTCTTTTAAAAGCTGAGATTTTAAAATGTAATACAAGATTCCTAATAAGATTTTCTACATTTATCAACAAAAAAATGTCTACAAGAAAGTCAAATTAACTTTTTATGACCGTTTGAAATTCAAATTTTTACAACATTGGATAATCACTCGATTTCTCATGTAGCAATTTTGTTATTTTGTTATAATTCAAAAACGAATAACTGTAGATACACGAAAATTTCACTGAATAGTTATATTCTCATTTTTGAAAATATTTTGACTCTTTTTGAGCTGTTTACGGACAATTACAGTTTACAATTTTTTTTAGATTTTTTTCTATAAATATCAATAAAGTTTTATCTGTTGGGCCAAAAAGTGTAAAAATTTAATACAAGGGTCCTGATATATTGTTACAATATCAGTTGAAAAATATTAAAAATACATAGGCACAATTTTTTTTTATAAGAATATAAGACCGAATTTTGACAAAATTTATCAAATTTAAAATTAAATAATTATTTTTTAGTTAAAAATTTATAAAATGTTCAACTTTTATATCTAAGGATTGAAAATTTAAAACAAGATTCCATGTAAGTAGTTAATTCTGTTACTAAAAAATCTAAAAAATACATAAGCGAATTTTATTTTGATAGTCATTTTAAGTTCAAATTTGGACAAAATTACATAATAAAAAACCACGAATAACTATTTTAGTTATTTTGTTGTGTATAATATTTTACTCGTGGGTACTTCTAAAGTACACTATTATATATCTATGATAGTATCAGGGTTTGTTGTTGATGTATAACGAGTTATAAGTACCTATTGTGATGATTAATTTGGAATTTATTATAGGTCAATTTTTTTTAATACCATAGATAAGTATATAATATGACTATGTCTTATACCTAGTCTGACATACTGTCTCCGCTCAGAATCGTTTTTCTTACAATGATATTATATCATTGAATTCAAATTTAATACCATCCATTATACTGTGACCCACTTGTAACCTACTGTACAGCAGAGCACCTTTTTTTTTTTTTTGTGATTAATATTTTATATAATATGATGTATTGTTATGAATTTATGATATTGTATGTATTGTTATAATATTATTATTATTAAGGGTTTTTTATCAATGTATTAATGACAGGGACTGGGAAAGGTCAGGAAGGCCGAGCTGTGATAGTAGATATTATTATTACTATTACTATGTTATTACCACTATTCTTATTGCTATTATTATTTTACTGATGTTAGAGGTTATGTATTTATTCTGTTCTCTTTTGTAATAATGGGAACGTGAAAAGTACATCGTCTATTTTTTTTTATTTTTATTTTTAAGTTGTGCATGTATAAGCAATAAGCATCTTAAAATCTCTTCAAGGATTGCACCAACTTATTTATGCACTTAATAAATATAATATAATCTACTATATAAAAATGACAGTTGCTTTTTGCACAGCAAACTTTATGCACCCACATCAATGAATTATTTCGAATAAGGTTTTCACTGTTGGATAGAATGGTTCTCCCGCAAAATTATAAAGAATTAACCCTGGTCTGCAGAAAATTGAGCAATGAAAAAGGAATACCCATGATTCCATTTATGAATTTTTACACAGATGCTTTAAAATTATTTTCTATGAAATGACTCACTAGACTGAATTAAAAATCTGTGTTGTTGATATTGTTTTTTCCCATTTAGATGTGTACCTAAGCTAATTTGTCCATGTTAATACACTTAAACCAAAATACAACAAATGTAGTATTCAATCCCCATAGACAAATTGTCTATCTAGGTTAGACTTGTTCACACAGTGCACCTAATTTACTCCAACTGTTTAAAATGTATTCAATATATTATAAAAATAATTTTTAATCAAAACAAACTACACGATGCTTATAATTTTAATTAGCTTACATAGGTATTAGGTACCTTATTGAATTATAGTACACAATACATATCATAATTATTAAAACTCAAAAGTTTAGTAGTGTGGTACTTACAGAAAATCATCTTCTTTGGTTGTGTTATCAACGTCTTCAAATTCATTCATTTTTTCTTTGATTATTTGTTTATTATGAAATTTCAATAGATGATCACAATTTACAAGTGACACTTTTAATATTTTATCGAATTTAGGAAAATTCTTGTATCTAAACAAAACAAATATAAATTTACCATTGTATATAATAATTTTTATGTAAAGTATAGAAAAACTTAAATATACAAGAATTTTTGAAGTCCTATCACTGCTATTTTGATGTATAAATTAATTAAGATATTTTATTAATATTAATATTAATTTATTTTATTATATTAACGATTAGGTACAAGTGTAAAATATTTTTATTAAAATATACTCACTTTGAATTTAAATGTTCCATATTGTTCATCTAAAATGTTGATCACTAAAAATGTTTTAATTTCAAAAATTTATTTAGACCGTTTAGTATATTATTTGTAAAGAGAAACAATGTATTATAAAATATGTCCTAGTCTCCCGGGGAGGTTGCAAATTGTGGCACATGGAACAATTTGTTGTAAACAGTGTAGTAATTCTACATATTAATAATTATTGTACACAATCACCAGTGTCAAATTAATCATTATAATAATCAAGTAATAATCTTTCATGTTCAACAATAAATAATTATAATATTATTATGTCAAACAATAAAATATGAGTAATAACATTAAACTATTTAATTTTACTTATTAATAAATAAAATAATATTGTTAGTGACTGGTAGCGTGTTCTCTTGTCAATGGTTTAATATTTAGCATTGTATAAAATATCGAACATTGTTTCTCTATGCAATATATACTTAATGAAAACATTTATACATATTATAAAAATTGAATAATAAATATACTATATATACTATACCTAGTTATATTATGAAGAATAATTTAACTTTCCAGCAGCGGATTTTTTATAATTTGGTCTTGAAATATCTATAAAAAAAAATTATGCATAATATGTATATTTGATGTTTATAGGTAGCTGTAAGACTAACGTATGAAAAACTTTACATTAATTTGTGAATCCTTAGATATAAAATTTGAAAATTTGATAGATTTTTAACTAAAAAAAATTTCAACATTTTTGTAATTTTGTCAATATTTCAACTTTAAATAATTATAAAAAAATTACGTCTAAGTTGATGTCAGAGCATTCTAAAATTATCAAAAATACATAGACATTTAAAGTTTTAATTTTGACAAAATTGTATAATAACATTTTAAACAAAATATAACAATATTTTAGTCATGTTGTAGAATTATACCATACCTATTAAATAAATATTAATTATAGGAACTTGAAACATTTTACAATTGTGAATATAATTTATTGCATAGAAAATAATATTTTTAGACTAATTTTAAGATTTTTATACCATTATTCCTATTCTTACCCTTCCATGGTGTACAGAATTGATTTATAAGTTAGTAACAATAATATTATAATAATTAATAATGTAATATATTATGCAATATTTTTTGAAAATAAGTTTAAAATACTGTAGGTACAACTAATAGACATATAAATTACTGATAACTAATAAGTAATAATAATATACAGGTGCTTTAGGCCTTAGGTACTTAAAAATATTTCACTCTTGCCTACGTAATTATATAATATATATTATATGCAATAAATAGTAATTTTGTTATTAGGTACCTACTATTATTTTAAAATAATATGATTGTATGATAAATATTTTATTTACTATAAAAACTTAAGGCTAATGTCTATGCTTTTATGTGTCTACTTGAAGTAATTTTTTTTATCTGACCCCTGCCTTTATTCATTTCTAGATCCGTGCATGACAATGTACACAATATTAAATAATAAGCTATTATCAAGTCAGAGGCTGACAGACTACTGAAAATCATTTCCATATGAATGGTTCATCGTTGAATTCAAATTTAACATACCCACTACTCAATAACAGGATACACATGAAATCTAGTATAAAACAGACAGACAATTATGGTTTTAGATTCTGAGTGAAACGATAAATGTATTGATTTTACAATGTGTTTTTTATTTTTTTTTTTTTGTGTCAATCATCACCATTTAGGACAGTAAAAGTGCTTGGATATTCTTCAACAGTATCTTTTCTGAAAGGAAAATGAATCTAGTTGGTACTTTGGGGGTCAAAAGAAAAAATTTTCAAAAGTGCCGTGAAAAACAAAAGAAAAATTAAGGAAAACTGGGATTCGTATGCAAAATCTGTTTTTGAAAAAATCGATTTTGGTTTTTGGTTCGACTCTTAAACAAATGACCTCTAATACATGACATTTTGACTGAATGTTCATAATAGTATTTTCTATAAACCATAACATTTTCCAAATATTTTGACTTATTTTTAGATGTTATCGGACATTTTCGGTTTCCATTTTTTTTAGTTTTTTTTTCTATAAATATCAATAAAATTTTATTTGTTGGTTGAAAAAGCTTGAAAATTTAATAGAAGGGTCCTAGTACATTGTTTCAAAGGCAGATGAAAAAAATTAAAATCCATAATTACAAATTTTTTTATAAGCATTTTAAGTTCAAACATTTCCCCCTTCTCTATATCACGAGTTACTCCCTCTAATTTATGTTGGTATTAAATTTAACTCAAGTCTTGTATTATACTATTAAGTATTATTTAAAAAAAAAAAAAAACCTTTAATACACACTTATGCCGTGAATATATGATACATAAATATATTATTATTATTTATATACTTATATCATATATAAATATTTAATAAAAACAAAATTATGATGAATATAATAAATCGTAATAAAAATAGAATCTGGGGACAATCAGTTTGTGCCCGACAACGCCATAATAATTCCTATCGATAAGTGGAAGAAATCTACTTGCCGTAATTTGGGACATAACGGATAGGATATGTGCCTTTCGCTTGATGTACGTGTTGTTAATTGTTATAAGAAAACTCGCATTTGAACACATTTTTTAATTCGATAATATTGTCAAATATATTAACTAAATACTTTGACAGAACTATGGAAATAATACATTATATTTTAATTTAATATAAATTCTTATATTTATTTATTTATTTCAATATTTTAGGTAGGGCACATGCCTACGGAACCCATAGCACTAGCTGCCACTGCTACTTGCATAATAATATATTATACTCTTATTATACCTAATCAAATTGAAATCAAAAACATAAGAATCAACAATTCGGTACCTATGTTACATAAAACATAAACTCACTTTGAATTCCTTAAATTGCTATTGATGTATGTTCCAATTTTCAATCCATGAAATTTACTCTGTATCTCATAGATAGTTATCATATTATTTTCATGTGCATCTAAGTGTACAGTCATAAACTGTTGTAAAATCTGTAAAATGATACAAAATTCAATAACTGCAACTCATTCGGTATTAAAGCATCACACGTCAATATAATATAGTAGGTATACATTCGAAATATAATTTCAACAATTAGGACAGTAGCCGAGATAAATCTGTTATTTCTCACAAACTATTAACTACAAAAGAAAGTAGTCACCTTTAAAAAACGTTATAATTAGGTTATAATATAATATTATGTATTAAATTACATTATTATACTGCCCTGCTAAGCAGAAGTGGCGTAAAAAAAATATGTTAGTTTGAGAAAAATTCGGTTTTGTATTTTTCATTTTATTATACTTGTTAGGTATTTGTTAGTTCATTTGACTTGGTATAAAACATAATATCCACCTTTATAGTTTTTTTTTGACAAGGAATGCAATGAAATAATAATTTAAAAGTATTATTTACTTATTATACGTGTAAAGGACGCCACACACGGCAGCGGTAAAATTGTGTGAGGACTCATTTCGCCGTAACCGGTACCGCCACCGCTGCAGTGTGTAAAGGTTATTAAAGGTTATTTTTATGTTATTACTTACTGCTTAGACTATAGACTATAGTACTCAGAGTAACGATGTCTTATCCAGGAATGATGGTGCCAAAATGCCAACGAGAAAATAAGACACGGCTGTCTGAAGTAGATAGTTTTCCATCTAAAGCCGCGAGTTCATGGCCGTGAGAAGTGAGAACTGACTAGTGACTACAGAAGTCGTTTTGGCATCCGGTGCGCGCGCATCACAGCGGTCTCTGGCATTGTTATCATAAAAAAAGTAGACGTTTATCCTGGTGTTCAGACGGTGTAAATAACGATGTAGAGAACTTCTCAACCAACATCGTGGTGTATGCAGACTGTAGTCTCACTCACTATTTTTTTTTTTTTGGTCATGGTCTAGTTCATGTTCTCACTTGTCAGTTGTCACTCACTGATAAGACGGTACAGACAATGTTGCATATTCTATTGCCTATGTTCATCTTAAAAGGGGTTCTAAAATCATATTTTTTTTAGATACAATTCAAGATGGATAAATATTAACTATTATAGTATTAAAATTTAAAATTATTAAATATTAAATATTTTCTAAGTCATTTTGAAACGATTATTAATATTTATATGATGTACATTGCATGAAGTGAAGTAAACTGTAACACTGTACTAAGTGTCTAAGTATTATCTTTTATTATATTGATTCAATATTTTGTATGAATCAATAATCATTTAATGAGAACTATACATATTATTATAGTGTTATTGCAAAAATATTTAATATGTTACTATTGAATAGAATTAAGTTTAGGTACTCACTACTCTGACATACTTGTTCTTATTAAGTAATATCAATATTTAATTTTAATTACTAAGTACAGTTGAGTGTGGCACTGTCAGTGATCCAGTTATTGTGACTTGTTTTAAATTAATTTAAGACAATTTCCAACAGTGAATGTAAATATATAGTTGCTTATTTAATTGAACACAAGTTAAAATGTAAATGTACATATGTTGTACAAGTCGTGTGTCACGTTCAGGAAGCAACGACTGTGGTACATCTAAAAATGGTGTTCTGAAAACTCCCTTAGACCCTAATAAGTTATAATTGATGTTCCCGTTCCTCGGCGGTGTTGAAATTTGGACAATGCTTTTGTAGCTGTCGTCGCGGAAAAGATGTATATTTTATAAAATGCTAATAGGTGGATTAATCATAGTTCACAATGTGAAACACACTATTTGTTAATATTATATTGAATAGGTCAATAACGGATTTATAGAATATATTAGTATATGTAGGTACTACTATAATAATAAATCAATTCCAAACTGTGTTACAATATGTTTTTGTGGCTACTTGCTTTTGGTAATAACCATGGGATGCCATATTTTATTAATTATTAATCATGTTAGACTTTAGTATACCTACCTAGTCCGTAACAATAAGTAGGTATACAGGGTGATTGATTTAGCGTAAAACACTCATTATCTCAAAAAGTATTAATGTTTTTGAAAATATTGTTTTAAATAGTTTCAAGTTGTTAAAAAAAGAGTGTTTTACGCTTAAAGAATCACCTTGTAGGTACGTAGTATTATTATATTAACATCTGCATCATGATATCATCGTTTTAATCATGTAAAGTAGACAATTATTTTTAAGCAAATTAAACATAAGTAGGTCCTAACGAAACATACCTACAGTGTCGGATCTAGTGGTGGGGCAAGTCGCAAGTGGGTATATACTGTTGAGAAATTATATTAGTGATAACTGATAAGTGAATACCTGTATCTCTCTTATAATATCTTTTACATGTCTATGCATATTTCTATGTAATATATAATATATAATATATATTATACACAATTTTCTATCTGAAAATAAGCTAGTTATGTCTCGGGAAATTAAGAAAAACATAATTGAACATCTGGAAGGGTTGAAATTATCATTCAAAAAATACTTTTCCAAACCTGACGAAGAATACAATTGGATTTCGAATTCTTTAAAAAGCTACATCATTATCGATTGTAGAAAAAGAAAAATTGATAGAACTTTCATGTGACACAACTTTAAAAAGTGAGTTTAAAAGAAAACCACTTATTAATTTTTGGGTAGATATTAGAAACGAATATGAGCGACTCTCTGACAAGGCAATTGAGTTCCTATTGCCATTTATTAGTACGGAGTTGGTCAAAAGAGGGTTTTCTTCATACATCTTTATTAAAAATAAGTATAGAAATAAACTAAACGCAGCTCCAGATTTAAGATTATATCTCGCATCATTTGAACCTGATATTAAAAAATTATGTAATTTGAAACAAGGTCAAGGATCTCACTAATTATTTTCATTTCAATTTTTTGTTTATTAAATAAGTAAAATAAGTAATTTTTTTATGTGTCTTATTACTCAATATAAAAATATATACAATTATTACATTATATTATATTATTGTTATTTTTAATTAAATGTTTTAAGAGTGGTTATGTGAAAATTTTTTAAAAATATAAAGAGGGGTACAATCTAGAAAAATATTAAGCTTAGGGGTACAGAAGGAAAAAAAGGTTGGGAACCGCTGGACTATATAGTACAATCTAAAATCCCACAGGGCACTGACCAGTTCGTTGTCAATTGTGTGCGTGTTGCTAACTATATAATATTATATTAATATATTAATATTTTACTCGTATATCTATTTATATTTTATAGTATCCATATAATTAATATTACATCTAGGTATGTAAAACATTTTAATTTTTATTATTTTGTCATTATTATTTGTACGCCACAGATATTCAGTCTGTACTATATACATACCTACTGTGTTGGTAGTATAGGTATTCGGTACTGGCGTACTCCAAATGATTTGATAAACAGTACAATTAGAAAATAATATCTACTTATTTGTTTTAAAAAACCCGGAAAGAATGTGTGTTTTTACTCCAAATTTAAAATCAGAATTTTCTATTTTAAGAGATGCTGATGAAGTTGAAAAATTGTTTCGTACAATATGTAAATCGGTATTATTTCTATAGAAAATGGTGGACTTATATATGCTGGCAGATATAAAACATTTATTGACATCATCAGCTGCATTGTACATAGCTGCATATAATTTGTTTTATTATATTATATTTAGTTAGGTAATTTATATAATATAAATATAGGTATGCATCGTAATCTTAATTAATCAATTATCAGTCATTGGTGTCAAAATAAAATGTATTTTTTGTACCAAGTACTGGTTACTTATATAGTACATATATAATATATATATATATACCACTAATATACTTATATACTATACGATTACTAACCTATGTCTATAAAAACAATTTATTATTTTGTTTTTTTTTTAAGTGTCCAGTATTTTTATTTTATATCTAGGTATGGCTACCATAGCTGCTAAAAATATTCATTTTAACATCGTAGGTATAACATCTGAATAATTAATTAAAAATACGTTATCTAGCTAATTCGAAACGACGTTTAGTTTTTAATATTTAATATTATGAGTTATTTTACTTTTTTTTGTTATAGTTACAAAAATATTAACATAAGTAAGTATATTATGTATTTTCTCAAATTCTAAAATATTATTAATCATTGATCTATATTTTCATGAAAAATGTATTGTAGGTAAATATAAAGATTATAGGTACCAGATTTTTTTCTAAGTCCGTTTTTAAAATGTCTATGTTCTAACAAGTAATTATGGACCCCCCCCCCCTTGAAAGAATTCTGGTTGTGCCACTGGTCTATTATCTATTTATTTAGCATTAAATAACGATATTTACATTTTCCTTAATTTAAACAATTTCTTTCAATCAGATCGAAACATCATATGCATCATCACAAGTGAACCAGTATATGTTGTTTTACAAAATAAATGTATTATATTATATTCTAATATTTTTTTTTTTTTTTTTATGGAACTTTAATCAAAATGTAGATAATATGGTTTATTGCTTACTTGAACAGAAATTCACTTACAGCCAAAAAAAAAAAATGGTGGATTTATAGTTTAGTCTTTAGCTTTAGTATAAGAAATGGGCAAATGACTTGGCTGATGTTATAAGGTATACATGGTCACATACTCACATGGAACTCATTTCTATTAATAAGTTGTCAGTGAGCTGTGAGCACTAATTATATCTAGTTTCCAGGTAGGGAAAATGGACCCAGTACGTGCCTGAAACATCAGTGGTGATATTGGCCAGTATTGAATGTATATAATATTATATCATTTGTATATAGGTGCCTACCTATTGTATTATTATTATTTATTGTAATTACCTAGTTGATCACTAAATATTATCTAATACCTATACAGTATTCACCCACTCATAACATTTATAATATTATGTAGGTATCTAAGTACCTGTATATTGCTTATATCAAATATCGATGTATACCTACAACCCATTTAACATTTTAAACCATTGTTCACGTTTACATAACGGCATAATATAGCTCACGTAATGACGTAACTACACACACCGAAAATCATGTGATTGATGTTCAAAGGGCTAGTTTATAGAAGATAACATTTTTATAATATTATACTAAACAGTAAACCGATATTATACCGAATGAGATGGATGCGTGATAGTATGCGCTGCAGTATATCATACCTATTATAATAGTATAATATTATTATGAATAATATTTTATCTATAAAACGAGCCCTAAACCGGAGTGGATTCCATAAATTTCATCCCCTCTTTAAAATATAAAACGAAAATAATACCTATACGTTTATTATAGCCATACAGTTTTATAATGTTTACATAAAATTCTTATATACATTTTTTACAGTACCTATCTAGGTATCTGTATAAAATAGAGAAATATTATAAAATAGCCAAATTTTAAATGATTCATATTATTTTTAAGATTTAACTGAAAAAAATATTTTTGTACCTATAACCATAACTATAAAGATATCAGAAAGAACTAATAATATAAAGATAATTATATTTTATCTTAAATTACATTAATATTAATATACAAGTTACAAGTTACAAAATATTGATTAAATTGGTCTTAATTATAAAAATAATTGTGTTTTTTTATGTTGTCTGGATGAAAGTTTCTGAGGGAATGTTTGGTACTCGTCTAGTCGTCTCCCGTTTATCCGTTTCAAATGAGAGGCATTCTAATATGATGTGTTTGATTGAGAGAGGTGTGCAACAACTGTCACATAATATAGAGAGGTCTTCCATCTTCATCAAATACTTGTGGGTTAACGATGTGTGTCCGCTCCGCATTCTGTTGATTGAGGTTAATATTTTTCTTGTGATGTCCGGTGAAGGCCAGACGATGATGATGTTTTTAATTTCATTTGGTTTTGCAGACCATTATGTCCAAGCCCGTAGCCATATGTTGTTTGAAATTAATTTAATTACAGACTTAGCGTCATGGAAGGTAAAACAATTAAGTTTTATGGCATCCGAAGAAGTTAATGCTTGGCGCGCTTTTTCATCGGTTGTTTCGTTTCCCATGATTTGGTTGTGAGTAGGAATTCATAACAATATGGAAGAGTAGCCAGTATTTGTAAGGCCATGTAATATGTAGTTGGTTTTGTCTTTTTCTGGTGATCTCATTTGGAGTGGCGGAGTTTTCGAATTTTCGGAGTACTTAACGAGTCACTAATTGGTATCACGACTTTGAGTATAAGTTTTGTTTTAATGAGGTGCAAGGTGTATGAAATTTCCTCTGCCTCAACTTAGTACCTATATAGATCAAAAATTTGGAAGTTTCAGCATGGACACGTGGTCTTGGAATACTAAAGCGGCTCCGACACCGTTTTTCATTTTGGAGCCATTAGTGTATATTTCGGTGTAATGACGGAGTTCGGAGGTGATCGAATGTAGATGTTGGTTATAATTTAATAAATTATGGGTAAGGTGTCGTTCTTTTAAAGTACTCTAAGTTCTATGTTGACGTAGTTGTTTAATAACCAAGGGACTATATGATTTCATTTTTAATAACGTCCAGATGAAAGAAAGTAATGTCTTCCAGGATGTCTTTGATTTGTTTCATTACCTTGAGGTTATTTTGGGTATGTACGTCTAGTTGCAAGTAACATGGAGTTGTGAACCCTCCTGAGTGCTTGTATATATTTTTTAATAAGCTAGAAGAGTGACTTCCCTATGACTTATGAGCAAGACATTTAAGTGTATTATTTTTTTACAAGTGAGTCCTTTCGGATAGTCTTGAGATGTGGTATCCATGTGTTTCTTGAGTCGAAAATATGCCTAATATTTGTATGGACTTTTTGATGGATATAGGGACGTTGTTAATTATTATGGTGTTGTTTCTTTTATTAGTGAAAAAGGTGCATTGAGATTTTTCAACCGAGGGAAACCAGCTGAGATGAGTGTCCAGACTTGCAGCGCTGATGGGTCGGATGTATAGTTCTTTCCTGCAGGTAGGTTATAGTTCTATTGGAATTGATGCCTCTACAGAAAACACTGAAGTCATCAGCGAATAGTGTGCATTTGACAGATAATATTGTTGTGCCTATAACCATAACTCTAATTAAACCAGAAATAACTAATAATATTACCTATGTAATATATCAATATACTAGTTATCATTAGGTAAGTAGGTACTTTTTAAACTTTTATAAATTATATTTATACACATTTTTTACTGAATTAAATGCATATCATTATGTAGGTATAAATATTAGTAATTAACAAAATATAAATATATAATAACTACGCATAAAAACTTTTTCTCGTTACAGTTTGACGTTAATAACTGAAAAAAATATATTTTTTTACACATTATAGGTAGGTACACTGATTATTATTAATATTTACATATAAATCTGTTTTTTATTTTTTTATTTGAATAGGTAACTACATCAAACTTGGGTAATACTGAACATTTTTTTATATAATAAAAGTTTATGAGAGACGTAATGTGCTCTTTAAAAGGCATGTTTTCCGGTTCGCTTCTCGATTTCGGTTGCTATTATACATATTATTGTATCTATATGTATCACAATACAAAATATGTAGGTAGGTACGGGTATTATTGTAACAATTGTTAAGATGAAAATATGAAATAAAAGGGAAAATAATATATAATATATAGGTATGTTTATAAAATATGTTGTCGCAATAAAACCACGAGTTGAAAGGAAAATATAAGATCACTCAAACGCGTCTTGCACTGGCAACGGTTGTGGTGGTAATTTTTAAGAAAATAGGAATTTATGTGGGTATATAAACTATAAAGTATCCCCCAGAGTTCGTCAAAGCGTTGAAAATATTTACAACCCTGAGACGTTTATAACGTAAAACAAAAAAAATACAATATATATGTATATTAGATTTACGTACCTACCTACGATTTAATTAGGTTTCTCGCATTTGCGTATTATATTTCTGTCTCATGTAGTCATCGTGTATAATTCAAAAGAACGTTTTACTGAATACAAAACACATTTATATGTATAATACATTTATATACATGAGGTAGAAATAAAAGGTAGTATAACGTTGCTTTGTCTCTAGATATTTAGTATTTTTTGTGGTTTCATGTATAGTTATAATCATATTTTGTATACATAACTTATATAACTTTATAATATAAACGTCGACGTTTTTAATAGTGCACTCGAATAATCCCACGTCATTGTTTATGATTGCATATCCTTGCCATGGAAAACAGTGAATAATACGTGGTCCGACCAAGCCCGGATTAAGGGGGGGGGGGTGTCCAAGGGGGCCATGTCCATATCTAATATTAAATAATATATACATTTTTTTTTCGTACAGGGACCTCATCTAAAACTTTGGCCCCTGGGCATCAAAATGTCTTAATCCGAGCTTGGGTCCAACAAAGGGACCGCTATATAAGGTTTTACAACGGGTTTAATATATATGTAAAACACTAAAGCATACGCAAATATTATTAACGTATATATATACTATATAGATAATAATATATTATAGAACCTTGTGTAAAATTGGCCTCGCGACTTTTATATATTCGAATTAAAAAGTGTTTTTAGCCTAACCGAACTTGGACCCAAGGTCAGGTTAGGTTACTGAGGTACACGTATATAAAAGTGATGCAGAGATGACACCCGGAGACTGCTGAAGTAGTGTTGTGACAAACATTACCTGGACAGCTGGATGGGATGCTTATATATTATATTCACTGTAACAATAAAGTTACTATATAGAGTGTAACAGAAAGATGTAAAATTAAAAATTAAAAATCGGGTGAGTGGGTGTCAATTTTCTGTACAGTAGGTTACAAGTGGGTTGATGTAATGGATGGTGTTAAATTTGAATTTAATGATAAAATATCATAGAATATGGTAAAAGATTCTGAGGGGAGACGGTTTGTCAGCCTAGGATATTTTATATTATATTTATATTATTATTAATTATTATTAATACTGTAGCCGGTAAGTTAAATTAGTATTATTTGTATCTTATCATATTTTAATACTTGTATATTATGATAAAGTACTTGAGAATTTTAAGTACCCATAATTAATAATATTTTTAAATTACAACAACATAACTAAAAGTAAAATCGTTATTTTTAATTATTTAATATGTAGTTTAATCCAAATTTGAACTTAAAATACCTACTTATAAGAAAAAATCACTCCTATGTATTTTTTATGTTTTTCAACTACTGTTGAGGAGCCTTGTATTCATTTTTCAAGCTTTTTGACCCAACGAATACAATTTTATTGACATTTATAGAAAAAAAACTAAACAAATTGAAAATTTAAAATGTCCATAAACAGCTCAAAACGAGTCAAAGTATTTTATAGTAAAATGATAGTAAATGATTTACAGTTGGTGTACATTTCAAGTATTTACAGCTATTATAGCTTTTGAATAACAACAAAATAAGAAAATTGTTGTACCTATATGAGAATTTGTTAATATACAGATTTGTAAATTAAAATAAAATTTGTTACACCTATATAGTACCTATATAATATAGCGATAATATACCGTTTGGGTTTTTATCAATATAAGAATTTCGGATAGTACCTAATTAGTGCCTGGTGGGTATATATTATTTAAAAAATATGCTTGTCAAAAAATGATTGTGTGCTACCTACAAATGAGGTACATAATATCCTATTATTATTATAAATGTGAAAGTCTGTGACTTTGTTACTCCTTCACGTAAAAACTACTGAATGGATTTTAATGAAACTTTACAATAATATAGCTTATACATCAGAATAAGACGTAGGCTATACAAATCATCACCCTAGGTCAAATCAGGGGATGTGCTCAAACGGGGATTTAGAGATTTACGATGGAAATTTTTGTTTATAAATGGTGGCCATGCGTTTTAAAACTATTATTGGTTGCCTTGAAATAAGTGTATCCATTCAATGCATTTAATTATTTTGTACCCTGTGTTATGTATTACAATTACGTAAATATTGAGCGTATTATACTCACATATAAGTTACGTACATGGTACATACAACAATCACGATGCCACGTATTAGTGGACGAGGAGGAAATATTGGTCGACAGACTCGGCATTCACAATTAGTTCAATCGTTTAGGAAGAGTTCAGTAACATACCTACTTGGTATAACTTTGATAATTTATAGTTAAATTATAAAGTTACGTACAAATATCATGGGGTCCGCGATCTACCGCAGATAAATTGCCAAACTGATAGTATAGGTACTGCTGCGAATCAGAATTTTTATTCCGGGCAACGGAAAAGTTAAGATAAATTTTGAACACCATACACTGAATATTAAATAACGAATTGAACAAAGTTTGAGTCATATAGAGTTGATACATTTAACGGGTAACGAAGTGCAAGGGATCGGCTAGTAAAATTCGAATATAGGTACAGCGCTGTGAGCCGTACAGGTGTAGTGTTCTCTACTTCTGTGGCCATTCAACACTTCCGATAGGTACATCATACATATAATATAATTTATGGGAGGTCTTACTCGTCTTGAGTCATCTGAGTGACTATGCCACTATACATAATATAATATTATAATAGTGATACCTAACCTATATTTAATGATAATGTATAATGATAAATTGCATTTGGAAAATTAAATAAATATATAGAACTAGCTGACCCGACAGACGTTGTCCTGTTATTTTTAATTATTTTTGATTTCACGGCAACCAATATTTATTATTATAATAGCATTAAAACCCATGGCAACCATTTATAAACAAAAATATCCACCATAAACCTCAACATTCCCGTTTGAGCACCTCCACGGAATGGGCCTACCGGGTCCAATTGTGAATCTAAAACATTCCAGAGCCCACTAAAGCACACACAAAAAATTTCATCAAAATCGATCCAGCCGTTTAGAAGGAGTTCGCTTACAAACACACGTACAGTAGAATTATATATATAAAAATATACATACCTATACTTGCTGCAATATTATAGGTACGGTGGAGTGATGACTAATAATTTATTTAAATATTTTCGATTGCGGAACAACTATACATTTTAGTCACTGGCCGAATATACCTCCTGAGGACTAGAGCTCTTACCCACAGCTGTCAACAGTTCCCGTGTTAGCTGTGGCAGAGGACATAATATTATAGGTACTACAGTAAAACCTCCTTATAACGGAAACCCTATAAGACAGAAATCTCCCTAGAATGGAAAATAACAACGTTCCCGAATAACCTATATGTACAGTATACTTTAGTCTCCCTATAACGGAAAACTCTTTAAAAAGAAAAATTGGTTGGTCCCAAGCGATTCCGTTATAGAGAGGTTTTACTGTCGTACCTATATCGTATCACGATATAAATTTTACATTATTCATCCGAGCGGGAGTCACATAAAGTCTCATTCTGTTTTTGATCACCAGTACCTAGGTATTTCACTTCAGTCTCCAAATAGTGATTGAACAACATAACATACTGTATATTTATTGTTTGTAAACCTACGTCATAAATTATGCTTTAGCGATGTTAAACAAAAACAATCGAGTGAGTAAATAGAAAGAAAAGCTTGAAAGCCCTACCAATCTATATAATAGTTTTAACATGGTCATAAACTGAAAACACTGCAGCTTTAACGGAAATAGACTATAGACATATAACTTAATTACGGTTGAAGTTGTAGAACTGTGTAAAGTTAAACTCGACAGTAAATAAAATGTTGATATTTACGTTAGATAATATTATGTTAGTTGAAACTAGATATTGTAGTAAATTCAAAATAAAGTTGTTGGACCACCAACGTTGCAGTACATTTTTACAGTGTTAACACCGATATGTTTAAATCTCCTCCAAACGTATACCAGTGGGCGCACAATTATTAAGTATACACCACAAAAAAAAAATCAAAATTACAATAATATAATCAAAATAACATAAATAATAAATAAATATAATTTTAATATAATTACAGAATATAATAAATATACAATAATCTACTTGATTTGTTATCAATATTATTCTATGATGTTATGAAGCTTAAAATGCTGGTAAAATTGTTAAAAAGCTCAGTGTATCATCTGTACCCATTTATACCTTCAACAGTAGTTTTAAAAAGCGACATGAAAAACAAAAGAAAAATTAAGGAAAAAACGGGAATTTTTACGCAAAATCTGTTTTCGAGAAAATCGATTTTGGTTTTTGGTACAACTCTAAAACAAATGACCGTATAGGTACATGAAATTTTGATAGAATGTTTATATTAGCATTTTCTATTTCTATACACCATAAAATTTTGACTTATTTTGAGCTGATTACGGACATTTTCAGTTTCCATTTTTTTTAGTTTGTTTTCTCTTAATATCAATAATATGTTATTTGATGGTTAAAAAAGCCTGAAAATTTAATTGAAGGCTCCTAGTATATTGTTTCAAAGACAGATGAAAAGAATTAAAAATCCATAGCCACAATTTTTTTTATAAGCATCTGAAGTTCAAATATTAACAAAATACGTAAAAATGACGACATTTTGCAAATTATTTTAGTTAGAAATAATTTTCTTTTAAATCTAAGATTTGAAAATATAATACAAGATTCCACATAAGTTTGTCTACCTTTATTAAAAAAAAAAAATGTCTACAAGAAAGTCAAATTAAATTTTTATGAGCGTTTGAAATTCATATTTTTACAACATTTGATATTCACCTGATTTCTCATGTAACGATTTTCTTATTTTGTTGTAATTAAAAACAAATAACTGTAGATACTTGAAAATTTCACTGAATATTTATATTGGCGTTTTCTATACACGATAAAATTTTGAAAATAATTTGACTCTTTTTGAGCTATTTACGGACATAGGCACAATTTTTTTTTTATAAGCATTTAAAGTTTGAATTTTGACAAAATTTATCAAATTTAAAATGTAATAATTATTTTCTAGTTAAAAATGTATAAAATGTTCAACTTTTATAGCTGAAGATTGAAAATTTAAATGTAGGTTCCACGTAAATAGGTTATATATAAATTACTTTATTCTCAATAATATCACCAAATATACTTGGTAATATTATAGGCTGACTGACAGTTTTCGCTCAGAATCGTTTTTATTATACAATGATATTATATAATTGAATTCAAATTTAACACCATCCATTACAGTGACCCACTTGGTACCTACTGTACAGCAGAGCGACATCCACTTACCCACCTTTTTAGTGTATTATTATGGTATATGAATTATTGAATTACCTGCATATTCATATATTTTAGAAATTAATTAAAAGACAACCTCTATCCTATATTAACCGCACTTGAATCATTTTTACGATATTTTACAAGACATGCTCTAAAAACATTCTATATCTGCCATTAAATGTATACCTAAATTTCATTAAATTAAATGTATCTTATATTATATTTATGAAAAACTAACGACAATATTAAGACAAGAGTTATGCATATCTCCGTTCTTCAATGAGTACCTTCAGACTATAACCATTTCATAAATAATGAAATTACTTTAATTAAAGTCCTTTAGGGTTTAAATTTATTGCAATACATTTATTTTAACAATATGAAACTATAGGTATTATACCCGAAAAATATTACTTAATAATAAATGTTATCAATAAATATTTTTAATGCCTATTTTAATTTTAAATATCTACACACATTTTAATTAAAAGTACCTAAATTATTTTAGTTTTTTGAAAGTTTCCTTTTAAATTATAGCTAAAACTAATATTATATTTTAGAAAGTTTAAAATTATACTTAAAAAGTTTGAAGTTAAAGTGTATATACACACTTACATTTTTAATAACATTACCAACATATTATTGTTTAATTTTGAATTGTCAACCAAATGCGGTGGTTTTAAATTATCGTTATTTCATAAATATTATCTTTACTACAAGTTACAACTATATTGTAGTATCTATAGAATGTGCGGAATGCCCTTTTTAAAAATTATATTTTAACACTTAGTTTTGAAGATAATATGAATGTATGGAATGTGCATCGTCAAGCCTAGATATAGATCCACCAAACTCCACGTAAAAATATAATTTTGAAATACACATAAATCAGCCGAGTTAATTAGAATAAACTGAGTCTGAGACGTCTGAGTGTTCGCTATAATTGCAACAACCCCCCTGTAGTGTACACTAATAGGTACATTGTACATATTTTATACTGAATATCTTTTATTAATAATAATAATGAAAAACAAAATCGATTACTGTTTGGTTCTAGCTGTGCGGTACACTCGTCGGTATTCATGAGTAGGTATATAATATACAATATGATGATAATTTATGTTTTAAATCTGCATCAATGGCGCACGCAGAACAGCCACTTAGAATAAATACATTCGAATTCAACACTGCAAATAAACCGTTAGGGGTTAAGGGTGGAAACACAATGAATACATAAACGATATATTATTCCGTAGTGCCCAAAATTTCCATGTTTATATAATATGTACGACAAATTATATTACAACGACCGAGTACATGTCAGTTGCGATTGTATACTGTATAGTACACCCGGCAAAGTGTATAATAATATTTGTATTGTTGAACACATCGTGTGTATAGTAATATATATACTATATCATAATATAATTATAGATAGTTCCAGATTAACACTCAGGAGTTAGGGCTAAAGGATCCATAGCCCAGGACACGGTTTATGAAAACGTTAAAATTAAGGCAGATATAGTCTTTTAAGTACCTACCTACCTAACATCTAATAAAATATTCACCAATACTGCAATTATTAGCAGGCCCTATTATTTGTAAAATTTCGGACTGCACATTTCATTTTATTCTCGCTACCATCTTAGCAAAAGGAATGTATTACATAATACATATATAATATATAATATATATATATTATATACCATATGTATACAATAATTTAACAATGCAATTCAATAAAACAACAAAATACTTATCTTTTAATAAAAATCATAAAAATTAAATAGCATAATATAATAATAAAAACCTTAACTTAACTTTTTAATAATTAAAATCATAACAATGCATATTACTTTCTTGATTTTTCATCAAGTAAGTATAGTAATTGAAATGAAAAAAGTCTGAACTTTGAAAACTTCGAGAATTTGTGTTAAATAGGTAAATAATAAAAATGTAACTCAGTAATGATGAATAGGTGGGTAATTTAGCTAGCTTTAATATAAAATATTAATAAGAGAGATTTTATATCACACCCAAGCGGTATACCCAATTTGAATCGATAAAAACATTCGCGTGAACAGTCCCAAAATTTCTATTTTTTAACTTTTATCCTAAACTATGATACCTAGCTAGAAATTTGGTTGATAACTCATTAAAAAGGGATTATCAGGTAGACACTAAATGTGGAATTAATTTTTTTTTTTTTTAATTATTTAATTTTTCACAGATAAAAAAAAAAAGAGTTATTTTCTCTAGATTTTCATTTAGAGATGTAGATCTCCGAAACTGGAGAACGGATTTTGTTATTTGGGGTCTTGTTAAATTCACATTTGCTAGGAGAATTGCAGTGAAGATTTTCAGAACTTTATCTAAAATCGTTAATTCATTACAAAGCTGTAAAGATGAAAAACATCAAAAAACGCCCAATAAAATTTGTTTTAATTTATTTTAATGTTCTGTAGTGAATTAACTATTAAAGATAAAGTTCTGCAAATCTTCACTGCACTTCTCCTAACCAATGTGAATCTAACAAGACCAAAATCAACGAAATCCGCTGTCCGGTTTCGGAGATCTATCTCACTAAATGAAAATGAAAATGATTTTTTGTGGGGATGTTCACGCCTACATTTTTCTGGATTCATATTGTTTGACCGCTTGGGTGTGGTTAAATCAGTTAAAAAATTTCTAAAAATTCAAAATCAAGAAAGTTTACATGCCGATCCCTGACTTGGCAATTTTTGTTTTGTAGACCGTAGTGCACACACGTTCAAATCGTAGTGCACACTTGTATATTCGTAGTGCACATTGTGTGTCGTGGTGCACATAAAAATAGGGCCTGATTATTAGTATTAAACAATGGAAAAATATTGATTCCTATATTATGTAGTCAAATGTAGATTGGTATTGGAAAATATTGGAGCGCCAAAACTCTCAATCCGGCCCTGCGATAGGTATAATATAATATGAACCTACATTATTTATAATAAACTTTTGACGTGCATCTAAATTATTCTTAATATTACTCGATTTGACACGCCATTGTACAATCAATAAACTATAAATATTTGTTAGTTTAACTTATAACTATTCAACAGCTTGATTTAAGTGAAATCGACACTAATATTTCTTTGTGTGTACTACATATATAGTCATGATGTAGATAACTGTTCTCGCACTACTCCGATCGAATACGTGTATACTGTATACCTAGTACCTACTATGCCCCTCAGATTATTGCAAATGGGAAAAAAAAATCCAGCCTATTACTAATTTAATAGTGTATATTTACTTATATACTATTTAATAGTATATTGGCCTTATAGTGTATATTACTCTCATTACTATAAATTATTATTCGTAGGGCCCGTCAAAAAACCTTTAATATCGAATATAATATTAATATCATCTCGGCCAGTGGCGTAAATATTTTGATTTAATTTGTAACGACTAACGGCGCAATGGAATGATGTTCTAAACACTACAATAGCCTTATCTCCGTGGGTAGAACGTGGTTTAAATTATGCAGAACGATAATTTTAAGCCAGCAGGTATCAGATATCCTATGCGGTTGTGTATGTGCCTCATTTGCACAGACCAATTCACCCCATTCATCCTGGCAAAATGAACGAAAGACGTAATAATCTTTCATAAGGCCGTCGCCTGAGGTGGTTCATTTGTAGGCAGCTGGTGTTGCGTCGGTTCTTAAATATATATTATACAGTTTACGGAGCTGTAGGGTGTCACATATTATGCGTGTCACGATAAGTTACACAGGAATTACTATTAAATGTATCATTAAATGTGAAATTGTTTGATTTTCGTGATACACTCGAAGTATATTATATTGTAACATTTTATAATATAAATGTGGGACTCCGTGTACAAACCACATCCTCATATTATAATCTATCGTTTCGACGTAACGAGGCATCGAGAGGAAAATCCCAAGTCTTTGTGCATACCGATCAAAAATTTACAATAATATTATGTATATCACATATCTTACGAGTCCTGCAGCGTTTTTTTTTGTGGAAGGCTGACTTTTCAGGGTAGCGTTATAAATTATTGTCGTTTGCATATATTTTGTAAAATATGTTATTATTGGTTCCTGCAAAAATACCAAGACTTTCTGTAGTCTGCCCTACTGGCCTCGCAGATATAAAATATAATATAAATAATAGGTACACTGGTACAGTTAATTGAATTCAGAACTCAAATAAATAGCTGAAAATATGTAATATAGCAACTTAGCCGTCATATTATATGGGTGTATCATCGTAAATACTAGGGCTGGTGAACCTTTTTCTGGTCACGAGTCAACATTTTGTAATCAATGTTCAAAAAAGGTGCTCTGCTGTACAGTAGGTTACAAGTGGGTCACTGAATAATGGATGGTACATACATTTTATACATTTTTAACTACAAAATAATTATTCAATTTTAAATTTGATAAATTTTGTCAAAATTCGAACTTTGAATGCTTATAAAAAAAAATTGTGCTATGTATTTTTAATATTTTTCAACTGCTATTGCAACAATATATCAGGAGCCTTGCATTCAATTTTTACGCTTTTTTACCCAGCAAATAACATTTAATTGATATTTATAGAAAAAAAAATTTGGGTAAGTGGATGTCGCTCTGCTGTACTGTAGGTTACAAGTGGGTCACTGTATAATGGATGGTATTAAATTTGAATTCAACGATATAATATCATTGTATAAGAAAAACGATTCTGAGCGGAGACGGTATGTCAGTCTAGGTATAAGACATATTATATACTTATCTATTGTATTAAATTATATGGAATTTATGAATAAATTATTCATTGCCCCTTAAAATATGCACAGTCTTATCATTGAGCATACTTCTTATTAATTATATTATGGTAGGTAGATTGTATGGATAGGCCATAATATTTTGATTTTTCAGTTTCATATATTATATATCCCCGAATAATAATTTTAAATTACAACAAAAAACCAAGATCGTTAATATTGATTTTAATATGTAATTTCGTCCAAATTTGAATTTAAAATGTCTGTAAAAAATAACTGTGTTCATATATTTTTTAGATTTTTTGGTTACAGTATAAACTATTTATGAGAACCTTTCTTTTAAATTTGCAATCATTAGCTATAAAAACTGAACATTTTATAATTTTATTAATTACAATGATTGATAATTTTCGAGATTTTGATAAATTTTATCAAAATTCGATCTTTAAATGCTTATAAAAAAAAATTGTTCCTATGTATTTTTAATATTTTTCAGTTGCTATTGTGACAATATATCAGGAGCCTTGTATTACATTTTTACACTTTTTGGCCCAACAGATAAAACTTTATTGATATTTATAGAAAAAAAAACTAAAAAAATTTAAAACTGAAAATGTCCGTAAACAGCTCAAAAAGAGTCAAAATATTTTCAAAATTGTATGGTGTATATAAAATGAGAATATAACCATTAACCATTCAGTGAAATTTTCAATGTTTGTTTAAAAGTATTTTCATTTAATATTAATATATTGGTATTCCGACTTTACGCGTCAACGACTGTACGTGTTTCATTTTACTTCCTGCACGACGTTCAATACTGAAATCATAATTCTGAAGTAGTAATGCCCATCATTTTTACAGTGTATAGGAAATGCTAATATGAACATTCAGTGAAATTTTCATGTATCAACAGTTATTCGTTTTTGAATTACAACAAAATAAGGAAATCGCTACATGAGAAATCGAGTGAATATCCAATGTTGTAAAAATTTGAATTTCAAACGCTCATAAAAATTTAACTTGACTTTCCGGTAGAGATTTTTTTATTGATAAAGGTACACAAACTTATGAGTTATCATGTATTACATTTTTAAATCTAAGATTTAAAAAGAAAATTTTTTACGAATTCTCAACTCAAAATAATTTGCTAATTTCCGTGATTTTTCCATATTTTGTCAATTTTTGAACTTTAAATGCTTATAAAAAAAATTGTGACTAATGATTTTTAATATTTTTCATCTGCCTTTGAAACAATATACTTGGAGCCTTCTATTAAATTTTAAGGCTTTTTTAATCAACAAATAAAATTTTATTGATATTTTTAG
This sequence comes from Macrosiphum euphorbiae, assembly GCA_949089665.1. Classification (NCBI taxonomy): domain Eukaryota; kingdom Metazoa; phylum Arthropoda; class Insecta; order Hemiptera; family Aphididae; genus Macrosiphum; species Macrosiphum euphorbiae. The sequence goes on along the minus strand of CARXXK010000001.1, from coordinate 11,516,704 downwards.
AAAAACTAAAAAAAAACGGAAAATGAAAATGTGTCTAAACAGTCAAAATATTTTGAAGATGTTATCGTGTATAGAAAATGCAAATATAAATAACCAGTGAAAATCGCATGTATTTACGGTCATTTGTTTTAAAGTTACACGAAAAACCAAATTCAATTTTGTGAAAAATCGATTTTGCGTAAAAATTCCCGTTTTTCCTTAATTTTTCTTTTGTTTTTCTTGGTGCTTTTGAAAATTACTGGAAATTTTAAATTTTGACCAAACGATATTCACTTTCGAATCGAACAAGATACTGAAGTTGATAATCGAAGCATTATTTCGACTACTTATCTTGTACACAGACACAAAAATAAAAAAAAATATAAAAACACACATCATTGTAAAATCAATAATGTATTGTATGTATATTATTGTATGAATGTCATCGTTCCACTCAGAATCTAAAAACTAAAAAAATTCAAATCTGAAAAAATTAAATGTCCGTAAACAGCTCAAAAAGAGTCAAAATATTTTAAAAATTGTATGGTGTATAGGAAATGCTAATATAAACATTCGGTGAAATTTTCATGTATCTGTAGTTATTCGTTCTTGAATTATAACCAAACAAGGAAATCGCTATATGAGAAATCCAGTGAATACCCAACGTTGTAAAAATTTTAATTTCAAACGCTCATAAAAAAGGATTTTTAATATTTTCCATCTGCCTTTAAAACAATATACTAGGAGCCTTCTATTAAATTTTCAAGTACTTTTACTCAACCAATAAAATTGTATTGATATTCATAAAAAAAACTAATAAAATTGGAAACTGAAAATGTCCCTAAACAGTTAAAAAAAAATCAAAATATTTTGGAAATGTTATCGTGTATAGAAAATGCAAATATAAATAACCAGCAAAAATTTCATGTATCTACTGTCATTTGTTTTAAATAGTTACACCAAAAACCAAATTCGATTTTGAGTAAAAATTCCCGCTTTTCCTTAATTTTTCTTTTGTTTTTCTTGGAGCTTTTGAAATTACTGGGAATTTTAAACGTTGACCTCCAAAATGCACCAACGATATTCACTTTCCAATCGAACAAGATACTGAAGTTGAAAATCGAAGCATTATTTCGACTACTTATCGTGTATACAAATAAAATAAAAAAATAAAAAACAAAACACGAGACACATCATTGTAAAATCAATACATTCATCTTTCCACTCAGAATCTAAAATAATTATTATTTGTAATGATCGAATACACATGGATGTTGTAAGAGTTATTAAAAAATTAAAAAAATCATAAATATTATTTAAGTGGAAACATTTTTTTTTTATCATCTCCTTTTTAATTGGAACTGAACATCCCCAACCGGCAACCATGAACCATTCCATTATAATATGTTTAATTTAATCAATGTCCTTGTTTATCGTTGGATATCATAAATTAATAAATAACTTAAGTAAATATTTTATTCAAACGTCAAACCATTATAATGTGGCAATCAAATTCTCTGAAATAATACTGATGACTGATAAAGTAATATATTATAGATACAAGATATACTTATACTAATTGTTCACATAAAGAATATTTAGTAATATAAGAAATTAGGTAGTTTAAAATATAACAAAAATATTCGAAAAAATAGTTTTTTTTAAAAGCGGGTAATTGGATGTCTCTCTCTTTAAATGTCTCTCTGCTGTTTCTACAGTAGGTTACAAGTGGGTCAATGAATAATGTATTATATTAAACTTGAATTAAATGATATAATATCGTTGTAAAAAAAAAACGATTCTGGGAGGAGACGATTTGTCAGTCTGGATATTTTATAATATTGGTATTATTTATTATGGCTTGTAAGTCAAATTAATATTATAATATTATTATTTTTTATTCGTATCTATGGTAATAAACAAAGCGTTAGAAATTAAAATCTTATTTTTAGCGGTTTTTTGTAATTTGTCGGTGGTTTTTCACCGCAAGAAGTTACTGCCTACTAGACTTTTATTTGGAATTGAACAATACTCTCCAAATATCAATTTAGTGACAAGGGCACTGACCATTATATAGGTAGTGTAACTTAACTTGTATATATCACCTTAGAAGAAGTATAAAGTGTGCTACAATTTATCTAAAGATCTAACTAAAGCCTTTGGCACAGACGACAATAATATATTGTTAAACAAAATTATCGATAGTTATATAGGCCATAAGGATATCCGGCTCTGCTCGTTCTCTTTTTACGTCCTACCTAAATAATAGGAAACAAAAGGTAAAAATTAATGATTCTATTACTCATGAGCTGACAATAAAGTATCTACTACAAGGTACGATGTTATCTTCGGTTCTATATTTTTATATTTAACTAAATTATATAAAATCACTTTATATTAAAAAACAAGTAATATATGCCAGGCTGATGACACGCCTCTCATTTGTATGGGTAAATACTTGGAATGAACTTTTTCAAAATATTAAGACTGATATTGTAAAATATTACCCTCATCTGTCTTAGTGAGGCCCAGTAAGTTAATCTCCAAAAAGTCCAAAAAGATATAAACATTAAACACATTATACAGTTGTACGTTTTAAATTATTCTGAAATTTTGTAGGGACCTGCTACCTGCATGAATGTTTTTCTCATGTGTAACCAAGTGGAATATTTGATATTTTTCATCTGATAATAATTGTATTATTTAAATAATACCAGAAATTTAATACCGCAGGGTGTATTGACATGAGGGTGGAATACACGCGTATTCATTGCAAAGTAAAATGATAAGGCAGGATAAAGATCACATTTTCATAGTACAAAAACAAATGAAAATAAGCTAGTAGCATACTTCTATCAAACTAATATTATTTTAATTTTTTTTTTATTGGTCTTAAGTCCGGCAACTGAGGCCATTAGTTGTAGGATGGTACTGTAAGGTTTTTGGGACGGTAGGGAACGGTCGGAGAAACACGTTTTTGTGTTTGGCAGAACTTTCAAGTGGGCACCCATAGGTATCTGCCATGCCCGGGTGAGGGATAACGGCCTCTCACTCCAGACACCGTGACTGCTCGAAGAGAAGTGTCGCCAGTGACCGACGTTCGAACCGGCGACGGTGCGCGTCGCAAACGATATTAAGATTTTTAAGTTTTTTGATAACATATTTAGGTATCTACTAAATTTTGTTTTGAAATAAAATTTCAAAACTCATTATTTTCTTGATAAAAGTATAATATACTATACAAAAATATGTAACCTTATTACAAAACAATTTTTTTATCTTCTCTATCAGATTTTGATTATTTTTATTTCCTAAACTGATTATGTACATATTTAATAAATACAAAATGAATTATCTGCAGTTGTGTTAATGGTATGATAGTAACCATTTTTTGAATAAAAACTTAATAAGTACCTATAGTATACCTACATATTATAAAAATAAAAGTATCTGATGGTTATCATATTGCAATATGACAACTATGGCAATATATATTATAATATAACAAAATATTCTCCATTATTTAATACTAAAGTTAGAAACTATTTAAATTGAATAAATGAAAATACGAAATTATTATTGTTTATTAAGTTATATTTATTAAGTTGTATTGATAACGAATGGTAAATTAATTTTTTTTCCGAAATAACCAACTTAATTTATTCCAAAAACTATTATTTACATATCTGATTTCTGAGTTTAAAAACTACTATCTAAAACAAGTTTTCTTAAATATTTCTATTTTGTTTGTACTTTAAAGTTTTTAATGTAACATATCTAGTAGGTAGAAAAAATTACTTAAAATATAGAGAGATATAAAAGTATATTAAGGGTACACCCAAAATTGTTTTAAAAAATATTTTAAAAAACGTTTACAATCTCAAGATTTTAAAAAGTGTAATTTATCTGTTTTAGAAATAGACTACTCATATGGTTAAAAAATTGAGTAAAAATTTGAAGTTATACTTTATTAAAATAACAAATTTATGCACTTAAATAATATATTTAAATAAAATGTATAAAAATGTATTATTCAATATTGTTATTTACTAAGCAATATAATTTCAGTGTTAGATTATTTCCTACCTGCACACAGCACATATAAAAGTAGGTAGAAAATTATTATTAATACATTGTTTAAAATGTATTACGTTTACAAAAGCTGAGATAAGGTGGTGTTAATTTTATGTTCTGGATGAAACATATCTTGGTAGGTCATAGGTAAGTACCTATATAGTATAAACTACATATAGCTATAACTACCTAACTAAAATAGTTTTTCCTTTTATTTTCATTAGTCATTATATAGGTACTGTACTTACCAAGAATATTTTCAAATTTCAATACCGAAAATGGAATATATAAACAGAGAGATAGATAAATGATAATATAATATCGTGCATGGTGTACATGATATTTTATTTCCACGGCCAGGGTTGATTTTTTAGAAATAGAGAAAAATGTTACTACTAAAACTACCAATGTACAAAGTGAACACGTAATGAGACAAAGGGACCGAAACTTTATACGTTATAATATTAGAAAAGTCAGAACCTTTTAACTGGAAAATAGTTTGAGCGAATCGATAAGAAAAGCATAAAAATAAAGTAGTTATACGAAACTTGATTTTAAAGAGTAAACATTCCGAAACCAGTGAATTGGTAAATCGAAAACTCACATTGCGTATACATAGGTCGTACACATGAGTGGTGGCTCAACCTTGTATTTATGTGTGTAAGTAAAAAAAAAATAAACTGCAAATCAATTTTTTTAATTAAATTAATATCCTATTAAATGTATGGTTTATATCATTTTGTGATCTGATATTTTACCGTTACGAAACCTACTGATTTTCACGCTGTCATCCTTTCCAATGACTTCCAACCGTTTAATACATAGTACCTACCTACGTATGCGTGTTGCAGCTAAATTAGATGCGTAGTTAATACTAAAAAAATTAACATTCGACTAGTAGATAATTATAATATTATATATGCAGTATAATCGATAGTTAAAGGATACAAATATCAAATTTTGTCAGCTCTCTGATTTGGGCGTTTATTATAATATAAAACAAAATAATCTATAGTAATAGTGAAGAAGCGTAAGAAATTAATGAGATCTAATGCATTATTTGCTCACTACCTTTATATACTTAGTATATTTACAGTATCTGATACACACATTTATATATTATATTATATTATATCTACATTCTACGTTCTAATTGGTTTTTGTTTCTTCTGTAAATTAATCGAATATACTATCGGCAAAGACGCTGAGTATAAGTTTGGCGATTTCAGGTGAATTTTCTGTTTTTGATTTTCATAAAATTTTAGACGTGAAAGTGAATTAAATACAATTTAAACCATCCAATATCCATCATAATAATATATTATATCTAATACAAATAAATATACCATACATTTTAAATATAGGTGACAAGCACGGATTTAGAGTGAAGATTTGCGATAGTAGGACTCGTAGGACTCATTCGTTTAAAACATATATTCATTAATCACCTGCTATGTCATTAAATTTATCTTTTTTTATTTTATATGACATAATATGATATTTTATTTATCGACGATTTAAATACACTTAACCGCCTATGACTGTCTAAAATATTGGGAAACATAATATAACATAATATTATTATATGTATACCGTGTCCGTCCGTATGTATTAATTTAGATTCTGCTGCTGCGGGTCTTCGTATTCCATGCGCGAGGAAAATATCGACTAAATTGTATGCGTATTGCGTATAATACTTTTATGTTATTATAATAGGTATAGGTAGGTATAGTATTCGTTTTGCATTTTGAATTCAAATGCTTGGACAACTTTTGCCGTTTTATACCATCAAATATTATAATATACCTCGCCGAGAGTATATTATTATCGAGTTCGCCGCGAAAACAGATCTACATACTACACGTTATACACACACACACACATACAAATAACACTTTGGCATTACATTGCATATAAGGCAATATAGGTATAGTATTCGGCCGTGGCGTGCGGGTATAAAACCGAGCGAATATGTAAATAAGCCCAATGCCCAAAGACCGGTAAAAATCTATTCTTTAGACCATAAACATCCAACAATATATGTATATAATATATAAGCGACGGATGAATGCTCGCGTTATACCTAATATTATGTATTATTGAAATTGGTACCTGTCGATATTAATATGAGATGGTGGACGCGTTCGCAGGAGCAGCAGTAGTAGACGACGACCGTCGGTCGAACACCAACAAAATTAGAACATCCTCCCACCTTGTACTATAAATCATAATAATAATATAATATGGGGAGTATAATATTATATTACAACGATGCTCCGATTCGACTTGAACGGAGTTTTTCCTCGTCGTGGTTCTTCCGCGGTGGATCGTCAATCGTCCCTGAACACATTTTATAGCCTGCTGCAACCGAGAAAGTTAATAATAGTATAGCGTTTAAAATAAATACGTCCAAAAGAAAACTCTCTCTGTGAAATTGTATTGCTTGTCTTTGCGAACAACCCTCGCAACCGACCTGTAAAACGGTATACGTTATTTATCACGTCGCGGCGTGGACTCTGGTGTATACAATTTATTTGATCGTTGTGTAGTTTAATCGAGTGTTTGTCGTTTTAAACTGTACGATAACAATAATAATTGAATTCCGACTGGTAAGCCTCCGGGTTTTACTGGATGGTGTTTTATTCGACAAAAACGAGTAAAGACAATAATATAATATATTATACATACAGTAACAGTTTTTTCTTTATTCTCAACTCAGTCTGCCATTGGTCGATCATCAACTACATTTCGCCGTACAAATACGATGGTAGGGCTAGGGGGAAGCTGCAGCTATATAATATTATATACGTCATATATTATAATGTTATAGCAGGAAAACCACTATTTTTTCCGACGTGTTGCAATAACCAGGAAAGCGTTATGGATCAAGTAAACAACGATCAACATGTATAAATTAATATAGTATAATATATTATAAATATATCATCTATAAATCATTAAAACCCCATCAGCCATCAGTGTCACGCATATCCGGGAGGTTTCATTTTAAATCGCAGCTATAATTCTAATTTTATTAATATATGGATATTTTAATGGCTTCACAAATGCAAAGTCACAAGAATTTGAATTTAAACAAATATGTATTAATTTAAGGGCGATTTCAGTCTGGTGGCCGAAGGGCCGAGACTTTCTGGAATTGCGACCCTTTTCCCTTGTAGGACTGCATCACCAATCGCAGTGCGATTAATAGATCGCCATTTCACGATTATTTGACGTTGGAGGTATTTATATAAAGACATCTACACTGGCTTTACTTATAAGTAACAATAATAATAAAAAAAAAAACCACTAAAATAACACAATAAAACTTTTTTTAATACATTAAATTATTAAAAAGGGATTTGCTATTAAAAACAATGATAAACGAGAAAATGCTGGTATACGTTAGTATGTATAGGTACACGAAAATGTTAAATAATAATTATCAATCTTGTACAATACATGAATACAGTATGTTTCAAAAACGCGTCCGATGTATCCGACGTTGGATGTGTAATTGCACAACATAATATATTTCACAATTAAAATTGAATTAAATTATTATGCATCGTCAAACGCAAAAAACATTTTACCATTATAATAAAGTACCTATACATTCAATAGTGTTAAGAGGCCAAGAGGTTGTCCACGCGTGACTCTTATTTTATTGACATAATGTACACAATAATTTGTATTCAAGTCTTGTAATAAACTTTAAAAGTAGTAGACTTAGAAAAAAAATTATTTTGATACCATGTACCTGCCTACTAGTATATACGACATAGGTACGTACCCATCTAATGGTATTATTTTATTTAATAATGAGTAAATACATTTTTTAAAATACAATTTTTACAATAATATGAATTTTACCGAAAAACAACAATATTTACTCACAATAATCGGTACTATTAAAAAAAAATCCATATTACTTTTTGTTATAATGATTGAAAAGTTGTATAATATACCGAGAGTATATATTTCTTAAATTGTTTCTATATATATAATGAATAACTAGGACTTAGGCACATGATATATTAAAATTGTTTACATTATGGCATCCTCTCAGCGTTTGATTAACAAGCCAACTAAAATTAATACGTTATCTTAAAGTACATAATATTGAAATTAAAAATGTAAACGATACAATAAAACGGAACATCATACATTTGATTAAATTAACTTCTTACAGGTATAATAATCTTAACAATAATGATTTTTAGGGAATACTTAATATTAAATAAAAACAAATCATACAAACGTAGGTATTAGTACAATATTAAAGTAAAAATTAATAACAATGTTGTATTTTACAACGCATGTTACTAGTATACCTACTTACAGGATTTTGTTAATACATTTAAACGTAAACAATAATTATTTAATAGAAATAATCGTACAATAGGTATAATATATAGAAATAAATAATTTGAAAAAAAAAATACATGATAATGAATAGATTTTAAATAGATTAGAAAAAAAAATAGTTTGATGCTAAGACCTAAACATCGCACGACGACGACTTTGATAAAAAAAGTTCGTTGATTACCTATAGGCTATAGGTATAAAGATTCGACTAAACACGAGTTACAGTATTTTTAAGTACCTATACACTCTACCTTATATAAATAATATACATTATGATGGCATTGAGAGTCATTAAAGACAATTTATTATAAAAGTTGACGAATATAATATGTTTTAAATACTATAAGAATAGTGAGATAATAAAGAGCGAGATAAAGAGATAAATTTAAAAATAGTTAACACTAATTACATTGAGCTTTAATCGAAATAAAATGCTATATATGGCGAATAAAAAAAAAGAGTAATAATTAAACAACTTTTAATTAATTTATAATAAAATATTGGCTCCGTTATCACAACATTAAAGCAAGGATTGTTATGTTACTTCTTATGCATCATTGCCGTTGTATAATATTATATATTAATATATATGAGCACTCAACTTCCGTTAACCGAATCCAGCGACGACGAACATACAATAAGACCAGTCGTCGACGCATACATATATATAATAATAAAATATTAATTATTATATTATTATAACATTATTTATCAACATATATATATTTATTAAAACGACCCTGATCCTAACCCAAAGTGAAAAAAGTTAAAAAAAAAAAAACGGTATGATTGTTCTTGATCCAATCAATCAACAAGTGCGCGTGTGTTTTGTGTATGTATGTATGTTTGTTTGTTTGTATGTATGTATGTATGTATGTATGTATGTATGTATGTATGTATGTATGTATGTATGTATGTATGTATGTATGTATGTATGTATGTATGTATATATGTATGTATGTATATGTATGCATGCATGCGCAGGCGCGTGCGTGTATGTATTGGTGTGTATGTGTGTATGTGTGACGGAGAGACGGTTCCACAAGAGCAAGACTGTGGTGTGGTACGAGATTTTCATTCTCATTCTATACGATAACAATAATAACAACAATATGTATGTATAAGAACATAAAAAATGTAATAAATATATATGTATAATAGACGATTATTATTACAAAAAGAAAAATCGAATACCTAAAAAACAGATATAGCGTGTTTAGAATTTTTTTTTCATTTTTACGTATTAAAAAGTCTCAAAAAAAGCGTACAGATATACTGCAGAATGCAGATGTTGTATTTTAAAGAGCGGATATACCTATATACCTATTACCTCCTATATTATCCTATAAAGTATATTGATATTTTTTGTGTGCGTGAAGTTATAATACTCTAACCCTGTGTCGAGATTAAGTCATCTAAGAAATATTTACGAAAGACGAAAAACGACAACGAGAATAAAACCGGCATTATATGTTTAGCACCAATTTTTATACGACGTAAACGAATAAGTCTAAAACGAAAAAACAGAAAAAAAATTATCGTAAAAAGAAGACATAAAATTAAAATTATTATTATTTATTATGCATAATACTGCGCGTGTTCTCAAATGCTGTTATTGGTGGTCCGTTTGCCGCTTCCTCCTTTTGTCTCATCCATCAATGACTTGATCCGGGCTCGGAGTCCGGACCAGAGTCCCGTGGGTTCCATTCCCGTGGCGTTACAATCGGCAAGCGGGTCGTACAGGACTTGGGCCCTGTGCGGAGGGACAAGCGGGTCCTTGAGCCGGGCCAGATCGGTCTGCACACCCGCCATTTTGTCCTTGAGTAGGTTGTACGTGTGCAAGTCCAGACCGGACTTCCTGGCCTTCTTATGCACGGTGATCAGATACTGGCGGTCGCGAACGTCCGGCATCAAGTACTCCTGCGAAAAGGGCACGGTCGTGGTTATTGCAAGAATAATAATATAAAAATATACACTTGCTAAGGTTAGCTACAGCTTTGCAGTCAATTAATTAATGGTGTAGTTTACCCAAGCAATTTTATTTTATTGTATTTGATACACAAGAATTTCAAAATTTCAACAATTTTTTCAAAATATATTTTGATATTAAATTGTTTTGAAAAGGAGGGGGGTCCCTAAAATTAAAATAATATGATTCTATAGAAGCTCATAAAATTCATCATCTATGGAATCTATCATTTAATGGAAATTAGTTTTTTTTATTTTTGGTTTCAAATTGATATCTGTCGATTTTTTTGTAACATCATTAAATAATCTAGAATGATTTGTTGTTGGTGGCTGACGCTCTAAAATGAGTTGATTATTTTTTAATTTAGGAGACCCCCCCCCACACACACACACACACCAAGACCCAATCTACACTTCTGCTTATTTTTTTATTGTATTCATAGGAGACCCGATTCTATAGATTATAAAAAAATCAGGTGAGCTAAAATGGGTGAGGTCAAACCATCAGTAGCTCCCTGTCTAATACAGTTGTGTTTAATATTACCTTTGCATTCTCATATAATGTCAAACAAGGTACTTGGAAAAATCATAATTATAACGTAGGTACTTGACACGTGTGTCGTGTGTGTGCCATCGAATTATACACTATACAGAGTGCAGGTATCTGCAGGTACAAGTTTATTATAAAATAATGTTGTGCAAGTAATTATACAAAAAATAGCGATTGCGCATTCTATTAGGTATCTAGTATATAATTATATATCTATTGCTAACACAGATATTTTCGTCACACGACACCCTAAATCCCGCAGCCGTTGCACACGCACCGCGTCATGTTTTCTTTGTTTGTACAAAGAGAAATATTAAACTATACATGTAGGTACCTGTAATATTATAATATTATATTCGATTTTTCATAAATGTAAGCTTTCGCCCCATCAGCTGTTTTGATAACGATCGGAACGCACGATATAATACCTATATAGTGGTATTTTGGGTCACTGCTGCAGCCGTCACAAATGACCATCGTCAAGGCGGGGTCCCCGAACACTAAATATATTTATTGCCGCATTAGCGTAATATAATACAATATGCGTATATATATATACACACAGACCTTGTTGTACGATACGCCGATGCCCCGCGATAAAGCTCCTAACCGGGAGATGCTTTCGACGTCCGAACGGGTCCGCCAATAAATTTGTAGTCGTCCACGACTAGAGAGCATAATATTGAGCATTATGGTCTAGTTCGTTATCAAAAACGAAATTACGAAACTCTAGAATTACACGAACGGAATGAGCCCTCCCATCATGGCTCTGCAGAAATAAATCAAGCGCAGAACCATCGGAGTTAAAAACGAGTAGAGCGGGGTGGGACAGGGCGAGTCCGCTGCGCGATACGCGTTTTGTATTATATTAGGGGATGTAAAAAATATAATCGGAAATATAATACCCGAGTGCCCGCCACAGTAAGTGCCCTACGATATTATTTACCGACACCTTCTGCTGTCAACGTAAAATTTCATTTCTCCAACAACCCGGTAAATTACTTTTGAAATATGTAACTACTAATATATATATACGTGGGCGCGATGTCAGATATTCTGACCCACTGCAGCCTTAGCACGTACAGTATCATTTTATATATTAAAAACATATAGGTACGGTGAAAGAAAACAATAAATTACAAATTTAATAACAGCCATAATTGTTTTTTTCATTTTTCCTCCCTGTTGACTATATATATACCACTGTCGAAACAAATGTTTTGGGGGGAATTATTACCTTATTTAAGTATTTTTTTTTTTATTATTCGTTTTTAACCAAAACTTAAACTTATTTAAATATAATAGACTTAAATAAGCGCCACAACTCTATACATAAGTAGGTCACGTGTACGTGTACCAAAATATTATTCACCGGCGATGAAACAATTATTAACCCTTTGAGGAGCATGGACGTATATGTACGTTTTTAAAATACACTGTCAAAAAGAGCATTGACGTATATATACGTTTTTCCCGCGAATTCCTTTTAGTTTCATTGTTTATGTTTCCTTACGATAAAATACCTTATATGAAATATGTGCTGCCATCTGTGAATTAAAAAAGACGTATTTATACGTCTTTGCTAAAACTCGCGAGTGAAAAATAGGACGTACATTATTTACGTTTTAGCAAAGGAATTATTATTATCTACTGTACTTGAGGGTCCCTGCCTGTTAATTGTATACTAGGCAAAAATTAATCATTGCTACAAGAATAAAATAAACTCTACACAAAAATGTTATCATGGTGTAACGATAGTCACATGACCATTGCCTTGGTGGCTTGGTGTTTGTATAGACTATAAGTACCTACCAAATTCGTGATTTGCAGTCCAGCAAGAAAATACAGAAGTACCGTTATTCTTTGCTACTGGATGAACAATGAACATATCAGAAAATACAACACTAACGCAGCTACCGTTGCTCGAATTCCCAAATCTGGGGTCTAGATTTGAATGGACAATTGGTACATGTAAGGTACGTTACTCCATACATTGAGCACGGCTAATATGCTTAGTGTTAGTAATGGCAAACGTGTATATATGTATGCATTATATATTAAGCTGACCCGATATTTAGCACCCGTCGTGTTAATAACCGACCGGGACTCCTGGCAGTCGATAGTTTTATAGTCGATAATTAAGAGTCATAGTGGATGGTCGATAGTGGAAGTTGATGGGTGATAACGGCCTGAAGAAGAACCCGCGGACGACCAGCTCAACCCACATTGGATATCGGCACCCATGACACACCATGACCCGATCGGTAACCCTCAATTATAATTTATAAGTATACCTAATATATATTATTTGATGTTCGATATATTATGAGATTCGAAGTTGTAGTAATAATAATACATTAATATTTAATAACAGATACATATATATATATATAAGCTGAGTGATTTGCTTCACATAAGGTAACCCTGATCCCTATTAATAATATCACACACCGAGATCGAGTCTCCTAGACCTCGTTAAACAGAAGTGAAGTAATTGAGACGTTACAATGGTACTATAAGTTATTATATATAAGTCTTAAAAAATAAACCAACACTAGTTAAATCATATAATAAATATTATAAAAAAAATGTTAGATTAAATAAAAAAATAATATAAAAATATTTTATATGTGTATATTGTATACGATAAAATAATTAAACTTTTGTAACTCGTTACTTTAATATTAATCAAATAGCAATTTATTAAAAAATAATAATCATTAAATCAATCAACATATTTACATTTTACGAGTTTGACCTAAAAATCTAAGCTGCAGCCCAAGTAATCTAAAATGTATTTGATAATTCAAAATTGATGATACAGGATAAAATTAAAATTAACTATACATTATTCGGGTGGAATTAAAAAGTACAGATATTAAATTATCATATTTTTTTAATTAAAAAAATATAATACGGACATTTTTTTAGAGAATATGGTGACAATATTAAGCCATTATATTAAAGTATACAATGTAATACCCTCGCAAAATTTCTATAATATAATGATGAAAATATGGATAGGGTTTTGTCCTGTTTTAGTTTGAAGTCGTTAAACTACAAAAGGAACAATTGTTGCGGAACATGAAGCAGAATTTATACTTTGATGTTAATTGTTCTGTATAAGATAACAAATACATTTTGGTCTGAAAACATTAAGTACTATATTGGATCGTGCAAATTGATATGAATTCGTGCAAAATTTTGTGATAAAATGTTTGTTTATCATATACCCTTTTGTGAGAAGAATATTTAAAACTCGTACACGCAAATTTAAGTAAAACTCGAATAAATATAAAATAGATTGTAATGGAATACGAACATAAGATTTGTTGTCATAATGATGCAATGCCTCTATCACAATAAAGTGGATTAATGATTAATGTATAATTAGGTACTGTAAGTTAAATCAAACCATTTTTATCATAACGTAAATATTTTTTAAAATTTAAATACTTCCACCGATTTCTGAATTTAATATTCACCTATAGCCATGCACTTTTAAACTTTTTACATGATTTATATTTAATTAAAATGCGTAAATGAAATTCATAATAGTGTAACAAAAATAGTTCAAAATTTCAAATTTCACATGACTAGATATGGCTCAAAATGAGTCAAAATATTTTGAAAATCTAAGCATTATTTTGTACAGTACATGACAAAATAAAGATTTGGTGAAAATTTCAAGTATCTTTGGTTATTCGTTTTTAAATGACAACAAATTAAGAAAATTTGCATCTGGAAATCCCATGTCGAAAAAAATTTAATGTTGATTTCCGCTCAACTTAATATTATAATATTGTATATTATATTATAAATATAATATTTTATATTATATTTAAGTATACTGTTATTATTAATACGGTAGCCGGTAGTTTAATTAAAATCATATTTGTATATAATAATATACTTTAAAAGTTTCAAGTACCCACGAATAATATTTTAAAAATGTGATACAAAACTGAAATCGTTGTTCTTCATTTAAGTATCTAATTTCGTTCAAGTATGAACATAAAATAACTATAAAAAAAAAGGATAACCTACTTACGTGGAAAATTGTTTTAAATGTTCAATCGTTAGGTATGAAAGTTGAACTTTTTATACATTTTTAACTAGAAAATCATTTTAAAATTTAAAATTTGATAAATTTTGTCAAAATTTGAACTTAAATGCTTATAAAAAAAAACTGTGCCTATGTATTTTTAATATATTTCAACTGCTATTTAAAAAATATATCAGGAGCTTTGTATTAAAAAAAAAAACATTGTAAGATCAATACGTATTGTGTTAATCTAAAATACATTCAGTCAAATTAGAACAATAATTTGCAGATAATAAATTTATGAGGTATACAATTAAAACAATATGCGGTTGCTCGAATATTAGAAACGAGAATGTATAATATAAAAATAGTATAATAACTGTTCACATAATAGTAATAGTTTGTCTTTAAAGAAAATAGTACAATATGACAATACTATTTTCTATAGTAAATTTGTTTCAAACAAAACCTTTTAAGTGTACTATTAACAATAAAACACAAATAAATATTATGCTGGATGGTTGTTGTTTTTCAAAGAGTAAACGCCGATAACACATAGCCATGTCCAAATCCTTCCCAATGAAAACTTTACTGTCCCAGAATTTCGGACGAACAATTACTGTTTGTGATGATATACCTAACCTATAATATCCCCATTATCAAAAAGGAACAAGGCCGAATATTATCATCATTTCAAACATTAATCTCATAATTCCAGGTCCCATTATTAATGGCATGCTTCTAAAATTCCTCGAATTTCCCACTTCTCATAAATACAGGCACAAATGCACAACTCAACAATTTCCCAATATGGATAGGTAAATATTAAAATATTATTGATCGCATATATTACGCGTTATCCACCAATAACGTAATTCAAATTAAATTGAATTAAAAATGTATACCAGGCACCAGCTATAATATTATTTCGATTACCCAAATCGTAAAATTGAAAAAATAAACATACAGGATAATGGTTTAAGAAAATATGTTTTAATGGTTTCATATCACAATAATATTATTGTGATTGAAAATTATTCACTTAAATATATAATTATTGATTAGCTATACATATTAAGACGAGTCGATTATTATCGTCTGAATATACCTGTTTGGTGAGTACATAGTAAGCATATACGGCCATGGCGGTGCCGTAAGTGACGAAGTATGTGACCGGCTCCATTATGTCCCACGAATATTCCCACCAAGTAAGCCGAGCCAATATGCCAAACTGCACTGACATAAGTCCCAGACCAACCCATGTAAGCACCGATGTTTGTCTACTCGCTACCAAGTCGATGGATTGCCTTTTCTGAAACATAAATATGTATATATAATATATATGTATTATATATGTACACCGTTAATGTAGAAATGCGTCTTTTAAAAAAGAGATTCGTAATAATACTGCTGCAGACAGCAATGATTAGGTAGGTTTATTAATATTTATTATATTTTATTATACAGAGTGAGGCGCCCGTGTTTTTCCATATTCTTGTATTATAATCTTATGGGAAAAATGAGAAAACACTGTGACCCACACTGCATTAAATAGGTTTTAATATAAATATGTTTGGTATACCTATAATATACTATACATATACCGAATAAAAATGTTTTCATTTTAGTATAATTTTAGTTATGAAATATTAATCTGGAAACTAAGCACTAAACATTTATTTCGTTAATTTTTGGTGTGATACATCATAAAACAGAGGTTCTCAACCTTTTTATATCCACGTACTAGTGTACCACCTATACAGTTTGATCATTTTCTTGTACCACTTTACCAAATAACGTTTTTTTGCTTATCAAAAATAAATACGTTATTTTACACCAATGAAAATTTATTTTGTTAGGAACTACAAAATTGTGATAATATAAGCATTTAATACACAAAAAAAATGTAATATGTATGTACAGTTGTTATTTATATTATTATTAATATCATAAAAATCATAGAATATTCATTGTAGATAATGATCCATTCCATTATTTTATAAAGGGAGATTTTCTTAGCGTATACAACCTACGGACTTTCCACGTACCACAAGTGGTATCACAGGTTGAGAAACGCTGACATAATATATATAATAATAATAATAATAATAACTCGTTAAATATAATATACAGACAATATAAAAATTAAAAAGGTAAACACTAAATTTATGACGCGTGTTATTATTACTTTTAAAATAATTTTGACAACAATTAATGTTCCATTCAAAAACCAAAACTTGTATAGGTATAATTTGTACCTACGTATATATCCTATATAGATTATACACAGCAGAAACCATTTATTTAAAAAAATACATTGAATTTTAATATTTTAGTAGATAAAAGTATTTTAAAAAGCAAGTCCACGGTTCTACAATCATAATAATAGGCAGGTATATAGGTACTATATACCTAGTATTAATGTATTATATGTATTATTATAATAATGGACATAATTCATTGTACCTAGGTACATACAAACACATGGCATGTTTTCTTTAAAAGTCAATAACAATAAATAAAAATGAAAGGTTTTATATTATTTACTTTTTAGCTTTTAGGATTCCTAAAGGTTTTTTTTTACTCTGAAAAGGAATCATAGCGATTGAAAAATTTCATCTACGTACAGAACTCTCAGAAATATTGTATTCAATGAAACTGTTCGGCTTTGATAAACTTTATTTTCCTTATTGACTATTGTTGTGTACAATATAATACATCGCATATTGATCGTTTTCATAGCACGCGCATATGGATGATTGAAATCTCTACACTTAAGTCTATTTTGAACCAAACTGAATGGCATATTTATATAGAAGATACACCATGAGACACTATATATATATGTTTCCTCCCCATTGACTGTAGGTTATAAAAAAAATCAAATGTATAATAATAATACATCAATATTATTTGACGAAAAAAATATTAGGTATATATAATACTATTATGGTTTCAGTATTGATGTTTTTACTTTTTAGGAATATGCGATATTAGGCATTATAGGTATGATATATTCAAAACTTCAAATTTTCAAAATAAAAAAAATTGGTAAAAGTTAATTTATCGCAAACAAATACTCTAGTTAGACGGTTAGTGGTTACGATTATTTACATTTGTTATTGGTACCTTTACATACAATTTAATTAGTGAAAATAATAAGTTAACCCATTCAATTGATTTAGTACGCATTCGCACGTACTGTTTGTTTATTTGTGATGCACATTTCTAGAGTATTAAATTTTAAGTATCCTGGTGCTGTCCTGCATAACCTGTGAAGCAGCATGATTTGAATAAAGTTTGAGTTAACAAATTATTACTATAAATATTATGTGCACAGCTGTGTTGAAAATAATGTATTTGAGAGTTGAAACTCTAAGTAGGTACATAAGGGAAGTTCATTTACACGGCGATTGTCCTTCTTCGAGTTACTCGTAAAAACTTTTTTTCTATACATATGTATTTTTATTTTTATTGAATATAAAATATAATCTGCAGTAAATTGGTTTTTACAATATTTATTTTAGCACTTGTTTATAATTATTGAGGTATAACACGAATAGAGAAATCCATTTATAATACTCCGTGGCTTGATAGAACTGCAGATAAGTTATTTCATTATGCACAGCATAATTAATACTTTTTGTTAATATTGTGATGGTAGTAAAATAAAAACAAAACCATACATTTGGTGATAACTGATAAGGTAAAGGTACTCAATATACTTTTAATGTCAAATATTAAGTACAGGTATTGCTTATAAAGATATGGGTATACACAGTGTTGGGCAAAACAATACAATTCTTCGATCAACCGATGATTGCATGCAGTTTAAATGGATTTCATCTATAACTAAATAATAATATTTCACTATGAAAAAAATAATTAGTGAGATTAATCATAAACAATGATTAACAATAATGTACCTAATCATTATCCACGATTAATTTTTTCATAGTGAAATTTTATTATTTTTAACCTACGTCTGCGTGTGGATTTGTTACTAATTTAGTAATTTGAAAATTATTACATAATATTATACCTAATTTCTTTATGAATAATATAAAAATTTTAATTGGGTTTTCCAGAATAATGTTTACTAAAGTCAGATCTTATCTTTAAAAAATATATATAAAGTAAATATACATTTTTGACAGACATTTAAACCATTAATAAAATTAAAACAACTTAAATTTAGGTATAAATCGAAATTGAATAGTGAATTTTTTTAAATAAATTGAATGTGTTAACTTATTATAAAATATCAAGATACAAATATAATATTACTTATGTTGTACCTATTAAGCGTAGAGCCAGGATTTAAATGACCTAAAATAAAACTATCAACAAATTCATTGAAAATTAGGCAAAATGCAATTTTGCATAAATAACCCCCAAAAATGTTTTTTTTTAAATTTAAATTTCATTACGAAAAATCTATTTCAATAAATATTTTAATGTATAAAGAAGTTTGATTATTTTATTGCAAAAAATTAGAAATGACTCATCGCACATTGACTATGATTTGTATTGGCTAACAAGTAACAACTTTATCTTACAGCTCAACAGCCGTATTATTAATCCTAAAAGTACTAAAATATAAAACTAATAATATATATTACTACCTACTCGTATGTTAAATTCTAAACTTAAAATTTAATATTTTAAACTTGTTAAATAGCGAGTGTTGCATTTAAACATAACAAAATTCCTTGAGATATTATTTTTAATTACCTAATTTTACACTACAAACTAGAAAATGATATTAATATTCACTAAAAATAAAATATAACAAATTATTAAATATATAATATGATAAATATTAATGCCTAATATGCTCTAATAATCAAAAAACCGTGAAAAGTGCAAAAAAAAAAAAAATACTACCTAAGTAAAAGTTTCACTTTTTATAAGTATTTGTTACATGAATGGAATTATGTAATTTAATTACATGGTTTCAGAACTCAAAAAAATATGGTTTTCGTTGAAATCCGGGCCCTAATAATGTGTTTAAAAATAGTTATACCTAATACACATTTGTATTAAGTTATTTAATGTGCTATTAGTTATTAAAATCATTTATACAATCATATAGGTACCTAACAGTTTTAATAAAACACAACTCAACTTCAGAAGTTAATATTTAAATCATTAACTACAGTCTATATTTGTTATATTTGAAGATACCAACTTAGGTATATATAAGAAGTATAAGAATATTGATAAAATACATAATTATAATTTTTAGAATCAGGCCTTTGGTGTTTAAATTTATAACTACATATTATGATTATTCAAATAAATGCTGGGTTTATAATTTTGTACTTTCAAATATTCGTCTTTTGACTTTTACGGTAAAAGTTTTTAATCTGTCTTTTAAGTAAACAAGTTTTTTTAGAATGAAAAATAAAACTAAGAACTAAATTCCAAGTTTGTTGTTTTTATAAACAAAATATGAAAAAATATAAATATGTTAAATAAGGCAAACACTTTTATCTTGATAGCTATTATTTACAAACAAATTACTTATAGTTTATAAACTTGAACTTCAAAATAGGAAATGTTTATGTTTAATCATTTTTATTTTGAAGCTAAACACACCGCACCGCATATTGTTTTTAATCCAATTAGTATAATACAGTAAACAGTAGGTACCTATACAGTATATAATTTTTTATTATTTATAAATAGCTTTGGATAATATGAAAGTAAAAAAATATGTAGGTACCTACTACGCATATATACTATATCTAATTTATTGTACCTACTGTAGCTTTTATGATGATAATAAAATATAAATCAATATTATTTTGCCAAATTAAAACAGGTTAACAATAACTTTAAATAAAATGGATTATATACTACAATTGTATTCGGAGAATTTAGTGACTTCCTAAAGTCATTTAAAAACAATTGTTAGGTGGAAAGTTGCATGACAATAACATTAAACGAACACATATATATATATACATTCCGATATTATATTTTATGATTACACATTACATACATATTATATTATCTCTTATCTATAAATACGTCATGATAGAAAATTCAAAATTATTTTTAAAATGTCAAAGCCACGCTTGGTTAAAAGTTTACAACTTCCAAAAGAATTATGATTATTATTCCGTATAATTGATAAATAACTAATTAAAATTTGATTTGAAAAAGAAAGTATAGAGATGAATATGATGATATTATAATATAACAGGAAAATGGTATTCATTTCAACATAAATAAATATTTTTAAATATTTATAGTTTCTATTCTGCAATATACATATAAAATATAAACATATAATATATTAATTATAACGACAGTAGTAATAATTATAGGTAATTAATAAATAATGACAGTATTAATCAGTGTAAAAAATGTGATAAAGTTATTTTACAAAAAATTTAAAAACCATAGTTGAGTTTGTATAACAACAAATCATTAATTTTCAATGCATAGATACTGAACAAATATAAAATTTCCATAAACATTTAGTTTTATCGTATTTTAAATATAAATTATGTAATAAATGATATAAACTTTTTTTATTGTAAAGAATAAACTATAAATTACAGTATAAATAATATGAAATTCATATGTCAAAAAAATCATATAATATATATAGGTAATATTATTGAGAATATGACTCACCGCAACTATTAGAATCACTATAAAATGAGTTGATTGAAAGTGGAATGTTAAACTTCATAATAATTTAATAATACGAATACCTATACTCTTATGAGTTGAGGACAATCATATAAGTTGGATGATCGTCGTCAAAACTTGGACATTATAATATATTATTTAAATCTAAAAGATAGTTGTCCATTACACATATACGTTTTCTGAAACATTTCGGTGTACCGCCGTACCGGTAAGGCGGTAAACCTTTTAGTTTTAGACATATTTGGTGGGTGTATACGCAGCAGAGAATAAGGAATGAGGAGATCGTGACGGTTTGCACGCACACCAAAAAGCAAGAGAGCTACGTGCCACATAAATTTAAGTATGTTACGCAGAGTTAATACGAGGAATGATTGAACGGATGTTCAAAGAAAGAAGTTTTAAGCTTAGAGATAGTAACAGCTAGTATTACTATATAGCGGTGCGATGAAATGTGGGTGCGTACATTTAAGATGTTACTGCAAAATATATATAATAATATAATGCATAAACCACGCGAAGAGGACGAACTTTGAGTAAAACGAAGAAATACAATTTGGTATAATAATACAATAGGTAGGTAAGTGCACGCGAACACGAGCGGTGATAGGGGTAAGGGTATAAGGAAAACCGAAAACATTTTCTTAATAATATAGCAATATCCATTATTATGTGTGTACATTTATGGTCATTACACGCACTTCTTCATTCTGCAATTATTATACGTTGATATAGGGTTAATAGGACGTTTACTTTTGTTTTCAGTGTATCGCATTGATGTTTACAATTACAGTATCTATAATGTTGATATTTTTATGTGTTGTATTTTATATTACGACATACATAATATTATATACAATTTTTTCCACTCGTTTAGTCTAAATAGAAATATTATATACGACTTACACGCATTATGCCACCGCAGTAAGTATAGTTGCGTACAGTATATTATGGTGTATAGTTTCAAGATTCGTGAGATATCTCCTATCTCCAAACATACCTACGTTAGCTTAAATTATAAAAATAATAAAAGTAATGATAGTTCCTAACTTACAATCTTCATTGGTCTTCTTTTATATAATGCAATTTAATATGATTTACTAGCGATTTTTTGATATCTTCATCTATATTGGCTATAATTAAAAACTTTCTTAAACTCAAACCCATAAAAGTTCCAAATTAATGACTAGACAGTTTTTTTTCACTTTTTTTGACTAATAAAACAAGAAACGTTTTCATCAATATTTTTCAACACAATATGTGCCAACTAACTTCAACAATTATTTATTGTTACTACAATTTTTATAGGTGCATTTTTTTGTTTTTTATAGGATTATTTATAAATTATTTATGAAAGCATAAATATATTTATTTTTTTTTGGTAAAAAACTTATGTAAAGAATAATAGGATAAATATTTTAAACGAATTATATTGGTATAAACTAATCAATAAAAACATATACATTTTAACATTTAGGTATGAGTAGGTAATAATATTTTCTCATTTTCTTAGTATAGACTATAGACAGTTTATCAAACTTAAAAAATTAAACTTTTATTAGGAACTTTTAAACTATCAAGGAATACGAGATGGGGATAAAATAGCCACGGACAGAGAAACATGGATAGGCATTGCGGAAGCGGAGGCAATGGAAGAAACGGCCTATAATAAGAATAAAAAAAAAAAAAACATTACTCGTATAGTTGAAATTTTTAGTTACATTTTATATAATGCATATTATTTAACGTTATTTTTAAAATATACATAATCAATATGGGTTCAATGAAGACAATGCTTAGTGTTGTTTAAAGACTATCCAACCGAATTAACCTTAAAGTTCGGGGTGATAATTACATTGCATCAATTTACTAAAATCTATTATGTTTATATTTTCTATATAAATATTAAGACATATTGAAATATTAATTTATTATAATATTTCTTTAATTCATATTAACTATTAATTTTATTATGTAGACAGAGAATTATATTTTTTTTACTTTTGACCAGCAACTATGTCTATTAGGGTTTGTAAGAGGAGGGAGGGTACAGTTGGTTCAGAAAACGTGTCTATGTGTGGGAAGGATTTGTCACAAAAATCTGGGTGATCACCCATCCATGAACTAGTGGCACTGACCAGTGCTGGCACTCAGAACACGTTTGCGACTGAAGCCAAACACCAGGCCACACTATCCACAAAGAATCAATTGTTTTAAATAAATCTGCGATTAAATTCATAAAAATATGATAACATGGTTATAAAAAATCTATATACATATTTATGAAAGCCATATTACACAATAGGGAAATACTCATATATTTTACATAATAATATATGTATAAATAAATTATACTATTATGTATACACTTTCATAAGCATCAAAACTAAGTATTTTCCGAAGAGAAATCGTTGATTTAAATCAACAAAAAGTTAAACATAACTACTTAAGTAGTAGATTTAAATGTTAAAGTTTTGCAGAATAAAAAAAACAAATATACCTAAATGTATTTGTGGTATATATAATGATTATGTGCTTTCATACATACACATAAAGGGGATATTCATAATTTTTTTTAATTTTAATTTCTAAGCAAAAACTTTTTGTCTGATAGGTACTTGACTTTAATTATTTATATAATGCCAAATATTATTTTTAAAATAAAATTTTCTTTATAACTTCAAAGTTAAAATTCACTGCAATTTTATGGCAAGAACTAAAAAAAAATAAAAATTTTAATGATTATTTTATTCCTATTCAAAGACATATTTAATGGGGTGGCATAAATTAATATAAATGATTAAAAAATATATGATAGTAGAAAAGAAAAACATTTTCAAGTCTATTGTCTAGTATAGCTATTAAATTAAGCAGTGCATGGAAACCATTTAGACCTTAAAACTAATAACTAATTACTAATTAGTAATTAGTAATAACTAATAAGCTATAATTAATTTAAAAAAAGATAAGAATTTAAATTTCAAGTGTCGACATCGTTGAGGGGTCAGGGGTTATTAACATTTACCTAACTCCATGCATCTACCAATAATATCTTCTACGTGACATAAATTGTTTTAAATTAAGTTTAATGATATTGATATTTATAAATAAGAATAAAAAATCCCAACGAAAAAATATAAATATAATATCTGGACAGTGAACGCGAAGAAGGCACCTTCGTACCTATCAACTTAGTAAAATATTATAATTTGGAGATAATTTATTGTTTATTTTTATATAACTGCGTACACAATGACCTTTTGTCCTGCGTTTTTTTTAATTTTCTCCGAATCATAAATTTTACTTAGTGTTAAGATATTAAAATTTTTAATTACACTTCAACTTCATTTGATATATATTATGAATATATATATTTTAGTAAAAAATATTATAAAACTAATTTTACTTACATTTTTTAAAATGTAGGTACTTGTAGTTGGTATAAAATGTATATATTATATCCTCGATATTATAAACAATATAAAGTAACTTCATAGTTCATACTTAATGTGATTATTTTCTGATTCATGTTTTTTTTTTAAAATGTTGTTATAATTATGGCTAGACTAATAAGTAATAGGTATTAAGAGGGTTTAGATAAAAAGCTATCCAAATAGCAAGAAAATGTTAATTTGATATTAAGTCGTATTAACCATATTTCATTACATAGTATTATATTTTAATCAATTCTGAAACAGTAATTTAGTCTAAACAATCATTATAAAAACTAAATAATTGCTTTCGAATTTTTTTATATACTTAAATTCTATAATAATAATTTGTACAGAGTCCAAGAAGATAATATCAATTGATCTATAAAAAGACAGATCTTATCAATGAATAAACTATTTTAAACTTAAGAAAATCAAAAAAATACTAATTATTATTATTCTTTTTTTTTTTTAATGGATAACCAATATAGGCCATTGGGTGTGGGGATGGAACTGTCTGCAGTTTTATATTGGGTAGGTTGGTAAACGTGTGTGTGTTGTATTGTGGCAGAATTTATATCGAGCACCCGTAGGTTTCTGCCAGACCCCTATTTAAAAAATAGTTTACAGTGTTCTAAGTATGAATTATGTTTAAAACATGATATAATTTTTTTAGTAAGATTAATCATATCCGATACATAGAGATTCTTTTAAAATGTCAATTGAGACAAATGAAGACAAAATATCAAATCTTTCTTCAATATTGGTAAGAAGTTAAAAGTTGTGGTTACTACACAGTCAAGCGTACTTGTATTGTTTTTGACTGAAAATCGATTTTAAACGCAGATGGGAAAAAAAAACTTCCGGAGAAAAAAAACATAATTTTTTAATGATATACGAGCATGAAAAATAAACAAATAATAAATGTTACATTTAATAATTATTAAGTTTTGTCTTTGACATATTTTCTACAAGCGAATAGATTTTATATTATATTGTGTCCTAATTTGATTTCATGAAGTGACGTGCATTGATGCATGCGAAATGTTCAAATATTGTCGCAGTATAATATACAGATTACAGATAAATTACTCTGCAACGGAATTTAAATTTAATAAATCCTCCAACGACAGGGTGTGCGTTAACAATTATAATTGAGATAATATTAGCATTACGAAGGGCGAAGGCGGTGAAATTCAAACCGTTCGTTCAGCGACTTAAGAGGATTATAACGTATACACGCTATAGAAATATATATATATAATTTATATATAAGTATATATTATATATTAATTGAAATAGTTTTGTTAATTCGCATACGAATTAATCTCCACGGGTTTTCCTCAGAAATGGGAATTACCTACCTGCTTCCGCCGATAATTAAAATTATCGTTTCCACGGGTGGTAACCGTTTTTCCAAAAGTGTATATTTTTTCACGCAATACCTGTTTCAAAAAAAAGTGTACTTTACTCTATTCTACCAATACTTTGGTTTCCAAAAAATGAGATATTGACCACGTTTCCATTCGAACAATTTCTATGCTATTAAAAGCTGTAATACAGTTTATATGTATAAACATAACTATAAATAAAGTATACTGTATTCATAAATCATAATACAAAACATTTGAATAAAATACTCGTTTCTATTATATTAAATAAACTCTGAATTAATTACTGAGTCTCTAGTAGGTGAGTCTCTTGTAGTTATATATAATTTACTAATTAAGGTAAACATCAAATAAATTATAAGCAATATGCAATTTTGAAATTAAAAACGGTTACAATTGAAATGCCTAACATGTTAAAATCGTATTTCATATTTGTTTAGGTAAGTATTAATATAATTATATTTATATTAATAATTCAAAATATGTATTAAAATATTTATTTCCACTTAAATAATTTTTTTCTTATGTATATTTTATATAAGGTGTTCAATTCACTATCAAATAGAGACTAGAGTCACTATAGGTACCTACTGGAATTCATTAAAATATATTCATTAGATATTAATTAATGAATCTCACTTAAGGCTAATTGTTTACTAGCTAAAATAAATATATAACTAAGCTAAGGGTTGATGTAGCGTGATATGAGTTAATGTATTTTTGACGTTGGTCAAAATAAAAGTGATCTATAACCTAGACTTTAATATAAATATATATAATATACGAATTAACAAAACAATGATTAAATATTTCTTCACAGGAAACAGTGATTGAGTGATCATTAAGTGAAAAATAGCGGTGCGCTGCAAATATCAAAAATATATTTGAGGTATATTTGTCGGTCTATATACAGACGGGCACACAGATTCAAACTTTATTACATAAATTCCATTTAAAATATTTCAAGTATCACATTTAGTTCTTACATTATAAAATATAAGTAATTCGTTTAACGTTTTATAACAATATTATAAATGTTCAAACTTCAATAATCAATAATTGTAAATAAGGAAATTTAATTCAAATCTTATCAATTATTTTAATTAATAAATAGCATCATACCTTTTCAAGGGGTTCCAGTTTGACTTTTATTTCTTCCATTTTAGCCAGTAACTCCCTTTCTTTTTTTAATTGATGTTCTTCGACGTTCAGTGATTCGTACAACTGACTGACTAGAGTCCTGACGCCAGAAAGCCGTTCCATTTCTTCCTATAAAAATAAATATCATGTATAATAGCTATAATAATATCGAGTAATATCTAGGTATTTCAAATTCACAACAATTAATAGTTTCACACCACAACACCAGTATAAAATAATTATTAATTATAAATCTACTTTATTATCTTTATTATTTTGGTACCTAAAAAGAATTAAAATCACAGACGTTTTTATACACCATATTCAACATCTGATACATCACATAATTAGAGATAAGATCAACCCCGAAATTTATCATTATACTTCCATATGTTGGTCAAACTAATTAACCCTTAAGCCCAAGTGGATCTAATAATGTAAGACTACCTATCTGGTTTTCTAACAAAATGTGCGTATAATATTATATAGGTACCTACCTATAATATTTAAATGAACACAATGTATATAGGTACCTACTAATTTTTTCGTCGTTTCGTGTTTGACGGTAGTAACTTTTATTAGCTTATCAAAGAAATGACAAAGTTATTACATTTAGCATCTAGCAGGGCAATATACTAAAAATAAATTTAAAAGTATCATCATTGTTTTTAAAAAAATATGTAAGTATACCTTTGAGACATCTTACTTTGATACTTTTGTTATATTATTTCACAAAATATAGCTCTTATTACTTACAGTAGGTATTCATAATATTATTCCATTTAAATAAAATATTCTGAATGTTTTTTAACATAAAAATTTAATTTTTAGGTTGACACATTTATAATAACACTACATTTTTACAAAATCCCTAATTGTTCTAATTGGTTAGGGGGGGGGGGGGTCCTCGTATACGTACCAGAAACAAAGTAATATATTTTAAGTACCTATAAACTTCAAATTGTCTAATTTTTTTTTTTTTTGTAAACACAAAAGTGAGCTGAGTTGATTAGTGTTAAAAGAGTTAAAGAGTTTAAAAAAATCATTATTTACGTCCATATTATATTTTACAAGTTTATGCAATGGTTAACATTTAAATCGATGATTAATTTTCCTGTGTTTTAAGTTCTAACCAAGTGTCGGTAACTTACAATTAGGTTTTTACGATATAATTATTCTATTTCTTCTTTATTTGAACGTCGTATGCCAACGATATGACTAATGTTGTAAACCACATAAAAATGTTAATTATTTAATTATCAATCTTCTCATTACCATCATACGAAACGTTTTGTTCACATTGAATTTTAATACGTTTCAAAATATTACAAGAACAACGAAAGGTTTCATTATACAACAATATACCTAGTTTGATAATAAATCTGCAAAATAATAATATTATCATGCCAAATTTATAGTTACCCTATAGTACCTACATAATATCACTATATAATTATAAATATTATTATGTGGTCAAATGTTGTATCCCTCGTCTAGCTGTCTAGGTCATAATTAATAACGATACCTAATTTTGTAAATCTTGATAGTAATTTCGAACTCAATTCATCAGTTATCGCTGAATACAAAAATACCTACAACCTAACTAGAAAAA
The DNA here is from genome assembly GCA_949089665.1 of Macrosiphum euphorbiae. Lineage (NCBI taxonomy): Eukaryota > Metazoa > Arthropoda > Insecta > Hemiptera > Aphididae > Macrosiphum > Macrosiphum euphorbiae. Next base: position 11,487,483 of record CARXXK010000001.1, on the reverse strand, counting down.
CTATTAAAAACGATGATGATGGTACATTTTATGTTACAAGTGTCGCCGATAATATTATGTTATTTTGGAACTTAGCGACAGTTGGCCGTTTTTAACTATCAAAATGTGGAATCCCTACACAATATTTAAAAATTAACTAATTAACTTGTCGTAAAACTAAACATTAGTAAATTATTTATGAAAATACCAATACTGAAATAATATATCAATTCTTTAGATATAGGGTAAAGTAAACCAATTACAAAAGATTAGTTATTGTATGAATGTATGATTTTAGGTTTTACAAACCTTTGTAAGCTTCTTGTGCGGTGGCACTTTAACCGTGAAATCTCGGTCATTGATGGTTAACCGGAAGTCATCTTCCATGAGCGATTCAATTGTATTGGAAGACGCGATACGCACACCCTCTGAGCTGGATATAACTACACGGTCGACACCCGGGTCCTCGGTCTTCAACATGTTAGTCAAGTCTCCGACCGTGTTCGTCACTGGCCGCAATGTAAACTGACAAAGTTCACGCCTGGACGGCAAAGGAACTGTGACCGTGGGCAATCCTCGTCTAAGCTCGACATGGATTTCTGCAAAAATATAATATAAATTATAAATAGGACGTGTGTTTTGTAGACACGTTAAATTTAAATGGGGGTTTTAAGTAAAATCGTTCAAAAAACGAAAAACTGAACACGCTATTTGGCAATTTCACCATTTGGTATGCTAATATATTATAAATAGTAGACGGATCTTAAATATTTAAGCCCTCGTAAGTCGTAATTATATGGAATAACTATACACTTTACGTGGAATTGGAATAAAAAGCTTAGTGTTATAATCTATTAAGTTACCAAATCAGTAATTTGTTTTTTATACTTGCACCACCGGCTATAAAAAGGCTTTACTCTGCAAGATATATATTATATTATAGGTACCGCATAAGAGAACACACGGTTCTTATGAAAATCGATTACAGCAGCAGTATAACGCATATCTGTACTATTATATATATATATTGTACCTGGATCTTACGATCCGTTAAAATTTTAAATAAATAAATAAATCTATTAAATGTAAAGTAATTTGTAATGAAATATTTGAAATATTTTTTTTCTAAAAAAATCACACATACAACTATTTTTTCCCACTTTAATAGTTGATAAACGAAATTTGAAGAATAAATTATTACGGAACAGTGATTATTTTCACTTCATAGCAAATTTCATTATCACTTTACATCTATGTTGTTGTGCATATACCTAATGTGTTGTATACCTAATTAAATGCATGATAATGTAACATAATCATACATACCTATACCTATAGTTTGAAGGAAAACTGCATTAATAGTAACTATATAGTTATGAAAAGAAAGTAACACCCAACGCGCGAGCGAAAAGTGTATCGTTCCAGTAGGTCTATCAAGTGGGCAAGTGAAAAAAATGATATACATCAAGCATTCTTCTTAATTAAGATAAAGAATTGGGTTTAAGATGATTACAGGAGTATGGACAGTGCAGTCTGCGAGCTCATTCGTTCGGCCAACGCACAGTAGTTCGGTTCTTGGGTACATTTGACGAAGCTGTTGTTGCAGTATACGTCACGTATAGGTAAGTGTTTTCTACTATTTTTATATTTATTATATTATTGCGAGAACTATTACATGGTTATTTATACGATTATGAATTCACTGGGCGTTTGTCAACCGCACAAGGTAAATTGCGCGTTTGTTTTCTCGAATTTCCGTTAAAACTACTATTCCAAAAGTCTTTGTACATTGCCCGATAAAGTAGTAAGTACCTACTGTACATAATATAGTATGGCGTGGAAGTACGCGGCTTTTAAAAGCCATTAATTATCATGCGGAAAAATCCCTTTCGCGAAATAAATCGCTCCACGTCAAGTAAGTATGTATGGGACCGAAGTTCATACAATTTATATACATCCGAATTATGTGTATGTAATAATATAATAAGTGCATAATCAGCATTAGCCTTGATGTGTGTTGATGTAAAAAATTATATCAAGTTTAAATAAAAAAAAAAAACATTTTTTCGACGGTAATTAGTGTGCTGGACGAACCGTGCAAGGTCGGGGCTGACTTATCGATTGTGCGCGTTCGAAATACTGTTGGTATACCGGGATACGAAGGGTTTGACGATACAACGTGATTGGAATCCTAAACACACGAGCTCGTTTTTTTTCCCTGAGAAATAAGTGGTACTTACTCGGAGATGTATACCAACACGGTTAGATCATACAGTGCAGATGAATAATACATATAGTTGTGGAAGACAAATAAGTGTTCATGAAAACGGTCTTACTCCGTGTAAGAGTGGTTCCATGTCAGACATAGAAAGTGACGTATTCTATTAATTTAAATGGCTTCTGAATACATTCCATCGGAAAATTGTACATTTGTAAAATAACTGACACACAAGAGTAGCAACCGTACAAATTAAAAAAGAAAGGCATGCAATTATTCTCACGAATATGATGTATACCTACATCTATATTTAAATACATAATAGGTATAATAGCAGAAGAATGAATACCAGCTAAGATTGTATTTTTCTAAATTAGTATTAATTTGTCATTATAGAATTTTCGAACAAAAAAATAAACATTTAAAATTCATTACCAGATGTTGACATGAAAATTAAAAAAAAATATATAGCTTTAAAACTGAATTTGACTAACAATTATTTATAGTTTAAAAACAAATGTTTTTTGAATGTAAAACGAAAGAAAGGGTTAAAATAAGAAACAATATAAGTTATAACACAGTACATAATTTTATAAAAAACACACGATTTGTATATATATTATAATTATTAATTATTTTATATAATATAATATATAACCATAAGCTTTACATTTTTGGGAGAATGAAAAATCTTAACTCCTTACTGACGGAAATTCGGGTGATGAATTATGTTATTGTCACCGAAATAAATATCAAGATAAATTCCATACCAAGTTTTTCTAAATAGACATCCCAGCAGCATTATTATTCAGTCCCTTCACTCGGAGGCTTAGTGGATTTAAGACATACAGGCACGAGGGAATATAATTACGTACAGTTATGTCTGTTTGGTCGGTTTATAATAGGTAAAACAGCATACATACTATGGCCACAATATAAACTGCACGGCAGTACGCATAGTCTCAGCGTTTGTTAAGTCCAAGACCACGTTAAGGGTGTGAAAATGACGTTTGCTAACATATAAAATATATAGGTATATACAATATAAGTTATAACATACATTTTAATTGAACGAATATTGTACTACTTATTTTATATAGGCATACGTAATATATTTATAATGTGTATACTGTATAATGTAAGAAATGTATATATATATTTTAAAATAAAAACCATAAATTCTTAAACCGTGAGTATTGTATGATGCAATGGTCCACTGGGAAAACGGTATACGCGTAGCAAATCGGTTTTCTTTTCATTTTAGTTTTTCTTAAGACCCAATCCCGGGAAATAATAAAAATGTATTTTTAGCGACATGAAATAGTAGCAATTTAATGGAAACGTGCTAAAGTTGAAACCATAATTTTTGTACTTAGTAAAATAAATAACGAGAATTATAATATAACGTGAAACTACTAAAACTGTATTGTTCTGTAACACAAGACATGAATTTAAAATAAATTTTCATCGCGTCACAGTAAATGACTGAATTTCAGTTCAAACTGTATTAATGTTGGTAAGTAAACTAAAAAACTTGGTAAATAAAATAAAAATGTTCATCATGTTTAGACAGGTACATCTAAAATCTACGACATTTATATGTGACAAAGAAAATATTTTAGTACTGCTTAGAATAACACATATTTTGCCATTTTGGTGAGTCAACTAATAATACTATCGATATGTAGTTACAAATTATTATCGCATTTATAATGTAAAATGATTTTTTATCGAATAAAAATTGAGGAAAGACAATATATTATCTCCATACCAAAGTGTTTCAAAACGAATTTCTAGAAAATTTTAGATTATTTTTCTTAACATATTTTATTCTCGTCGACTTTCCAATGCACAAACTTCTTTAATAGTCCGATCGTCTGATTATCCAATAAATAAACATATACTGACATGCTGATATTCCATTTCAACGTGAAACTTTTATAGCTTTTTTACTGTGCCAAAAAGTTTTTTTCTAGTAAACTAAAAATACATCATTATAATATAAGCAACCCCCATAATCTCACTTTTATATTAGATTCAAAATTCTTAAACAACTCGAGTCGTTTTTTTTACAATTTTATTTATTTTATAATGAAAATCATTAAGATGTAATATAAGTTATATATTATGTTATATCCAGATATATTCATGGAATTTATTGATTTCGTTCTGTATAATTTGAGTGTATATAGTATATTATAATAACTATAAACTAAACAGCAAAGCTGTAATTTTATGTAAATAAAAGTTCAATTTACTTTCAAAAAGTATAATTAACTTAAATACTATGTTATTTGATTTTTAACTAACGTCTATTTGGTCGTTTAATATACCTAATAATTATAATAATAATTAATTCTGGAGAATTACTGTTGCCATGATAATATATCCTAATGAAAGTTTAAAACATGCTTATTTGAAAATAAAGTAAAAGTTTTGTAATCAATAAAACGAGGGAGAAAAACGTATTTGATAATATTTCAATTTTAACAAACTGTATTAACCATAATGAAAATGTAAACCAAGTAAAATATAAAAATTAAATTAATACAGCCAACGTTAAATTCTTTCATTAACTTGCGGTTAAAATCCAATATTTCCAAAACGTTTACATTCCGTAAACGCTATACTAATGTAACAAATTTAATTCACGGCCGGTGAAAACAAATTTGTTAAATAAATGTGTGTGTGGTGGTTAGCTATTCAGAGGAATTGGTCGTAAAATACGAGATATATATACGCATAGGTATAGAAAAGGTGTTAAATTAATAATTCATGGGCCGGATAAATATCGTGGTTGGTGTAGGGTCACGAACGGATGTGTAGTCTACCACCAGAGTCATTGAATAATATAATAATTATACATCTATGGAATTGTTTGTTTTTCCAGAAATGGGCGGCACGTACTCGACCGGTGGTGTGTTCGTGGTGAAGGAGAAGGAAAAGGGATCAAATAAGCAGCGACACCGACGCAAGGATAATATCAAAAAACAAGGCCACGACAATCGGTTCGAGTGAGTGTCAAATCTATATAATATATTTATATTCTATACTATATATAAATAATATAAACCATATTAAGAGTAATATAATTTAAGATCCCCCACCATCAGCAAATATAGGTACTTAAAAGTATCATTAGACTTTATGTGGACTTTTATGACCGTTTCCTACCCGCGCAACGAGGGTGTATTATCATAAAAACACAAACAATGACCCCTGCCTGTTGTAAAATAGTGATACGCGTACAAAAACGCAATCGGGTAGCCCAAGGAATTGGCTTTCGACCAAGATTCCCAAATATAGGCGATAACAGTGCAGAACCGTGGGCTTACTTGTGTATACGGACAAACGTTACTTAAGTTATACTACCGTAAAAAAATATATTTGCCCAACAATAACCATAAGGAACAATAACTTTGTAAGTTTTGTTCGAAAACAACGGAAAATCGCATATAACGCACATGAATGATTTTATTCCCCATACACACATACCCCTGCCACCACGTTAGCAATAACAATATAACAAGCACGCAACTCTATCTAGTATTTACATTTTCGTAACGATGGTAATATTGTAATACTAATAATACTTATCATTTAATGATACAAACATAGGTACCTATATGCAAGAAGTTAAATAACGATTTAAAAAATACTTCTCTGACCAACGAGTTTTGTGTCTATCTGCTTGGAAATATTAACATCTATAGTACAATCTAATCATCTAATTTCTAACCACAAAATATTAGGTTAAGTTCTATTTTTTCATAATTTTATTGTGAAAATTTTAAATCTGCATTTTTATTATAGTGATTATGTAACAATTAAAAGTACTGGTCCCTTGAATATTGTTATAATCGACTTCTATGTACTAAGTACCTTTTCAATAATATATTTACTTAACATCAGAGTATTAGACACTAATTTGTATACAAATTATTATTATATTACCAATAATATTATAAAATAAACACAGATGTCAGAAAATGTATTTGTATACTTTTTTTGAATAAAATGAAGAGTATTTTTTTAAATTAAGGTTCGAATCTTTATAAACAATGTAATTACCTATAATACCTTTTAGCTTTTGAGTGCCTACAGAATAATTAATTGAATAATACAAAATATTTCATTATTGATCAGAGGCGTACTCAGAAATTTTGTATGGTGGAGGGGGAGCGGGGGATTGGAAACTTTTTTCAAACAAAATATTTGTTAAATTTAGGGTTATACATCTAGTTTAGCGCCCATGCGAATATTAAAATATTTTTTGACATTGTATTATTACAACCAGTTAAGAACGATAGTGCAAAAATTCATTGCCAGAAATCATTAGTTTTTATAGTAAGTATTACAAAGTTCACACTTTTCGGTGGTATGTGCTAACGAATTTTAAATTTTTTTATTTTTGAAACCTAGGTAAATCAACGTTTTAAAAATTATGGTGCAAAAATAATTCTGACACACACCTATAGTGATTTTAAATAACAAGTTGAAGGATGTTTTCGATTTTAATTGACCGAGCGAGCGAGTGACCACACCGAGTATAGGAAAATTTCAAACATTTTAGTTAGCTATAACTTTGAAATAAGTCTGGCCGCCAAATGCAGATTTCCCCATCATTTTCAGCATGCTTGACTCAGCTGCTTTAATACCTAGTTTAATGCATAGGTACGTTAGAACCCAAACAATTTTTTTAGAAGTTCCAAACGCGTGGTAAAATATTAAGTTGTATTAATCCGTGGTAAAACACCAAAAATTGTGAACTTTGGTATAACTTACAAACTAATGATTTTGGGCAATTAATTTTTGCAACATCGTTTTTATTAACTCGTTGTAAGAAATAGATTTCTTAAAAAAAATTGAAAAATTAGCGTGGTGGCTAAGCTAGATTTGTTCGCAATAAATTATTATTATTGTACCTATATAAGTACATATATTATATTCGTAAAGTGTCCATAGGGTGGGGGGTTTACCCCCCACCCCTTTACCACGCCAATGTTATTAATTCAATTATTGAAAATATGTTTTATTATAAAATATATTTAAATATTATTCTAAAATTTAAATTCAACCTTATAACTTTTTACCTACATTTAGTATTTAGATAATATGTTTTTTATAAGTACATCATTTTTATAAACAAAATAATATTTTCCTTAAGTAAATATATTAAAAATTATTATTGAATACTTGGAAATTATTATTTAAACTCCCTCTGACAAAATATTATCTTATAACACATATACATATACTTTTAAAAACTCATTGTTTTGTCTTTTATGTGCTTTTACAAAGCGAATTGGAAAAGTTTAATGTAAAAAAGACGAACCGATGTGAGTGCCAAATATTTAAATAAGAGCTCTCTAGACCACCTTTTTTGTTATTTAATTACGGCATTTTTCGATCCCACAAAAGTTAAATCAAAAAACTCAATATGAAGTATATACGTATATTCGTGAATAAATCGTAAATGTAATAAATGAACTAAAAATTTACTTCAAACCATCAAAAACTACAGAATTTGCTGGTTTTGGATTGCAGTTTGTATTATTTTTCAATAATACAAAAGCTCCCTTTTTTATTGTGTACCGACGATGCATTGTATTATTTGAAGTAGGTTCTAACAATAGAAGTAAATTGTGTAAATTTTTCAAAAAATAAAAATTCAAAAGATTCTTTTGACCTGTCAGCAAATGGGACAATTGTTAGCTCAAGATATACAAAACATGCTCAATACTAATTTATATTATAAAACTTCAAAATATACTTCATAGTAACCTGACATAAAAATGTGTGATCAATATATAAGTGTAATAACAAAATATAATTAGGTAGGTAGATGCGTAACGTCGGTAATAACTTATGAAATGGCAAGATAAAATGTCGTGAGATAATTTTTCGACTATAGGAATCTAGATAAGTCAATTCAATCAAGTCATTGATTATACACAAAATTTAAAAATCAACACTGGTGTAAAGATACTATGTACATATTATATAGTTCTATTTATGATATATTTTATGAAACCTAGAGAACAGACATAAAATAGTAACTCATACAATAATATTATATACCATTTGAAGCAATAAATTAAACCCATATAATATTTATCTACAAAAATAAACTTCACAATTTTTACGTATTTTGATCATAATAATATTATAATAAATAAAATGTATTACTGTCACGTATTATAAATTCTATTTTAATACAACAGTATTATTTCAATAACGAAATTATAAACTTATAAAAATATTATATAGGTTTAAAAACCATAAAAGTACTATAATAATATTCTAATCACCAAATTAATTATCTTTAGAGCAATAATACCATATACAGAACCTATTCCCAAGTAACATTAAAATCGAAGAGTCAGTATATCACAAAAAAATTGTTTACTAAACAAATAAAATATAGGTTGGTATGCTAGCAATGAGTATAATGTACCTTTTATATACTCGTATGCATATAATGCACTTGCGTTTTCGAAGTATTTTACTCGATTAGAAATAAAATGTGTGGCATATATCGGACAAATGAACTTGGACAACCTTTTTAAATAAATACGTCTATAAACGGTTTAATAAATCAATCAGGTATAATCTGCAAGTATATAGCTGTGTATTCAGTTTTTATCAACAAGTATTTTTCTGTAAGAAAATTATTTTTTTTCTATACACGCAAGGACTTTATATCGAAGCAAGTGTTTTGATTATATATAATATAATGTTTTCATTGATTAGGACGAGATTCCGATTTTCACTAGGTACATTAGGCCCGTCATCATTGGTCGTAAAGAACAATCGGGTTATAATTATTTAGGTATATTTAATTATGCGCGAAAACCGTATCATGCGTGATAAATTTCAAATTAACGAACATATATACCATACGCGAACAAACCGAGCACATGTATTATTATGATTATGCTCTTCCTACACGCACATTTCTAAATTACTATTCAACAAAATGTACCACTAATAATAATAATAATAGAAATAACACACAGATAACCGAGTTATACGCAAATTCCGTGTCCTTATGAATATATAGTACCTATATATACATAATAAAACATATACACATTACACACGCATATAGGATGATATATACGCATTTATTATAGTTCGGAGTTTCCGACCATGACTGCACCGTCAATGATTTGTTGGTCCACGAAAACAATAGGACCCGTCAAAAGCACACTACAGGTGCTAAAAATTACCAACAATAAAAGTTGAACTAATGACGCGGTTTGGTCTCATCACGTCGTGTGTGTGTGCACGCGTGCGATTCTACGGTTTTCAAAGATTTCACGACTGACAGCCGAGGTTAAAGTAAACTCGACTGAGTACTAATAATACGCGTGCGATTAAAACCTGCAATTCCACCTAAACTCAAGTTTTTTCTAAAAGCAAACGTAATTTAACACTATTGTATATAATATAAATAAGTACTTACAAAGACGACGATATAGGTGTCACAATTGCGGAATTCAATTATTATACCTAAAGGGTTTTCCGAGAAATGTAAAAAAAAAAACAAGTAGAGAGACATTGTCTAATTGTATGTAGCATTGTAGCTATACATATTTCGCATATATATATAATATGCGAAAACAGTTACAATAACAAACGTTGAACGTGCAAATATTATTATAAAAATATATTATAATAAATTACGGTTGTATACGTATCATCATGCATATTATATATTCGAATAAAATATGCAACGAAAATGGTCAGTGACTTTTTTTTATCGACCATTTTTATATAAGTCTCTGAATTCAACCTATTATTATATTCGTTTGAAGAATACGAAAATATTGTTTATCACTAGGCGTAGACGAATTACTATTTTAGCTAGGTATACGTTTCACAGCTGAAACAATTTATGGACACATCATAATATAATATTATGATATTTTAATTCATTGAGCTAGGTTTTTGCCTTTTTAGTGATTACAGTTACAATGCATATGGGAATATTAATACAGAATATAGATAGTAATATTGATTACTGTACGCGGTTGGGTAGAAAACAGACAGGAAAAGATAAGGGGCAGGCGAGTGCGGTGTATTATATTATATATAACATTATATTGTAATCGAATATGCTAATCTTATACATAATAAATATTATATACACACCGTAGTTGTCGTATACGCCATAATGATATTATACTCATTCTCATATAGTAATATAGTGTAACTATATGCGCATACCATAATTCATTTTTGTCGTCTAACTGTTGACAACAGAAATGCATAATGCAATATCGCAATCGGGTGCAATGTATATTAATTAAAATGATCATCAGGTGTGTGTGTGTGCATGTGAGGTGGAAGGAAATAAAACTTTTAACTTGACAGCCGCGAAATATGAAATTATTATTATATTTCTCCATTCAAACGTGTTATTATCCATACTTGTATACGTTTTTATACATATAACCACTGTAGAAGTAGAACAAATGAAAAGAGCTGAAAATTAAAATGTTTTTTTGTAAAATAATTAAACCGTTTTTTATATAGGTGCCTACTAATGCAGTGTATCTGTCTAATAAACCATTTCACTACAAAAAAGTGAAACTCATTTATACACATCATATTTCACGAGGGCTGAAGCCAAAAACTATTGTTAATAATAGACATTAATAATGTTTTGTATGATAATGTAATAACATTATACAACTAAACAATATTTTCTGAAATTATTTACAGTAGGTACATTTTACTTAAAACTAAGTCCTAAAAATGTCCATTTGTTTATTATATTCATAACAAAAATGGCAACGTTAAAAAATATAACCGACCACATACCTCGGGTGTCGTGGTTTGATAACAATTAGTTTATAGTTTTTTTCTACTAATTAATAATTCTACTTATAAATTTGTGTTTTAAAAAATAATTTCTTTTCTTATTGCAACCATACTTAAATACCATACTTATAAGTGTCGCAGTTAAATTTCAATTATAGTATAAATATTTTTTTTGGTAATGCATTCAACCAATACAGAGGGAAAACACCAAAAATATTACAACAATTTTGATACGTAAACGCTTGGAAATCATGATATATGGAAACGTTTTTGCAGTAATAGGTTTATTCAACATAAATCACATTACGACGGATAAACTGTTCTGCAAAATATAAAAAAAAACAAACCGAAATAATTCTATACTGATCTGATAATCCCCAAATGAAAAGTTTATCTACCTGGTCCACTATCGTACCCAAAAGTTTTATAGGTCATCAGCCACAGAATCAAAGTTTTTATTTCCACCACCAAAATTAAAAATCTATTTCTACATTATTAAGAGTATTTACTATTTTATATATATATGCATTAAGTAGTCATATCATATAATATTTCCAACTGTGATTAATTATTAGTTTGACACTTCACCAAAGTATTAAACTTATGCAATAGGGTCACATTTTACAATAATTTAATCACGTGTCCTATACGGTGACATGCAGACTAAAAGCTTTACGCCCGAATGAATCGGTAAAAGATGTCTGAAATGAAAAATAAAAGGTTATTTCAAAGCAGAAGTTGTATTCGCAGACGATAACAGACCAGACGATAGGCTTCAATGACATTTATTGGATTTATCGCAGAAATGTTGATGGACATTTAGAGCAAATAAAGTGGATGCCGTCAAAGGTTTTCGAGCGGAATTCGCCGTTGAGACCGAATAATACGCCTAATGGAGAATTGAAAAAACGATTAAACGAAACGAAAAATTCACGGGAGCTAGGACTGTATTGTACCATTACACTGTTATTATATAATAATGATTCTACCCGCTAACACAGGGCTGTATAAAAAGGGCGCGGTCTTGAGGGCGGTAAAATATTTAGGTATATAATTTATTTAAAAAATATGTATTTAAAAGCAAAATACAAAACATATAATTGTTGCACAATATTTTTTTGGGAAAATTTTATGATCATTTTTACAATATTTGTGCATAAAATACAATGTATAACTTAAAAAAGAAAACAATAAACTAAATATTTCCATTGTTGATTTAGTAGTTTATTAAATAGATGAGTACCTATATATTTTATTAAAGGTTTTAATTTTTTGTTAAAATACAATATTATGACTTATGAGTGTAAGTATTTTGCTAGTTTCTACCTCGATCGAGGCCTTCTCAATCTTGGACAAAATAATAAATATAATTTATATTTCATAATATATTATTTAAGTGCAATGATGATATTTAGAGATGCCATCACAAATGTTATGCCTGAGGGGGCTGGGGGTGAATAGTTCTAAATACAGCCGGATCCGCGTCTCCGTGGACATAACGAAGATCTCGTGGAGAACAGTTGTGGATCTGCCACGAGAAGGTCGATAGCCGTTAATTAAACGGAGCTCACACAAACACATCGAGGCCGGCTTATACCATAACGCCCAGCAGACGTGATGATGTTTAAGTGTGCTTACAACACGTGATAATATTATACATTATTATACGATGTACACTGCAGCCGCAGCTGGCGCTCGAGCGCGATCGTCCGACCGGAACGTACAACAAGCGCGCTGCACCGAGGGCGTTATATTTTGTGCACAGCAATATGGCTACCGCGTCGCCGGAAAAAGCTGTTACCGGCCCTCTAGAAGTAGACTATATATATATACGTCGTATTTCCGTGATGTAAACTACAACGAACATTGCACGCTCACGCTTGTCGATATCGGTAGTAAAAAAAAAAAAAAAATGTATAATGACGGCAGTGCAGGTAATACCATGTCGAGTCCGGCTCCGGAAGGGTGGTTGGAAGCGGAGGAGGGCGAGAAAAATGGCGCGTGCTTTGAAAAAAAAAATAACAACAACAACAATATGAAATTAATAGCACAATTTATTATTGTAAAAGTTATGTAAGAGAATACCCAGCTTATGGTACCATGATAGGGATGAAATAACGGCTGAGATATGAGTCTGGCTGCTGCGAGGTCTTGCGAACCACCTCGTGAAGTAAATATCTAAATATAATGGGTTTTCCGATTGAAGGGGTGTCGAGTGCACCGTTCTCCGACCACCTGCACCTTCGCCTATACTCCTACTCCTCTTCCGCGTATACAACGCAGACCTTGGAACGGGCCGGCACCAGCGATGACGTTCCGGTGGACAACTATATCTATACGTCTACCTCCGATGTATACACACACGACACACACGTATACAACACTTCACCTGGCGCTTTGGTGTGTGTGTGTGCGCTAGTAAATATACATCGGTGCCGCGTTCGCCTATATGCAGTCCTCCAGTCACGCGCGCAGTATAGGTACGCGCGTACATGTCATACGTATCGTCTCCGGAAGACGTACCCGAGCCCGTTTTTACCGACTGTTGCAGAACCGCAAAATCGCGTATATACCTTTTTGTACTTATATACTTCACTCCGTGTAATCTGCCTAATATTATTATTATCGTCGTCGTCGCGCCGCACGTCAAGTTGTTCACGGCAATTTACCCTCGGTGAGTCTTTCGTTTATTTTTGTTTTTTTTTATTCGATATTATAGGAACCTATATCAAGTCATTAGATATCAATATTATTTTATAGTGTTGATCACGTCCAACCGCTAGTGCTATAATATTATGTAGGGTCATTATTTTAGAGTTAAAAGAGTAAAAACGAATAGCCTTGTCCGACGGCGATTTATTCACAGCACATAATAAATTTGGACAATTTTTTTTATACTATTCAATATAAAATATTTTAACATGAATGTATCGCTGTCAACCTATATCATTATCTTTTGGGAGCTTTCATTGATTAAACAATATGATCACACAGATTTATATCAAAAAACGGAACTAGAACTATTAAAACTATTCAACTAACCGACAATATACTATAATATAGTTCGTGTATTATAAATTATTATGGTATAAAACGAATAGAGATACCTATTTAACCTTTATCTTATATGATTTTCACATAAGTACCTATATTTTGTACGAGTAAACGTATACCGTATACGTATATGTATAAAAACATCATGAAAATTTAACACTAATTATAATCGAGATTATATGCACCTCATAGCTATATATATTATATAAATTATATAAACTGTCCAGGTTACATTTTATAATATATCGTGTTATAATAGTACTTAAACTACTTATTGGCTTATTTACTATGGTAACTATATTATACTCTATAATAAAGCTAGTAACTATAGTTACTATAATACTATCTGTATAATGCCGTATTTATGAATTATGATTCATACAGATTTCACAAGTTAGATATAACCATCATTCAAAATTTTATAATGCAACACAAGATCTATGTTGTACTAAAGAGTAAAGTTGAGATAGGATTGGGCATTAAAGTAAATGTTAAAATGTCAACATAGTGTAATATAGTGACAGCTATCGTTGACAGCTGAAAATAGGATGTGTTCCACAGCGTGACTTACGTGGAGCTAAATAAATATGTTGGGAAGTTTTCTCGTGAGACTAAGATTGATATGTATTTACTCTACAAAATCCCAACAGATTACTGTCTCCGCATTCTGTTATATATTGTATTTGTAAGGTATTAAAGGACTATATACTTAATAAGACTTCTCTCAGTAGTATCCTTTTACATTAATTTTAACTAAAACAACATAAAGAAATCTTAAATAAATGAGTATATAATGCTTAAAAAAATAATGGACTTTTCAAGATTTAAACAATTAATCGCAATGAAAACAAAAATAAAACGAGAACAATTTTGAATACAACTTGGCAGAGCGTATAGGTCTGGTAATCAACTGTAAAGCATTTTAGTCAAAAGTTCTCTGAACTCAACCATAGTGAACAATATTATTCTGTACAATTATGTAAAACAAAGCCAGAAATTCCGAACACCCAATTCGCAATAAGCCGGATCTACGTCTGTCGGAAGTGACGTCACGCTCATGAGGGAGCCTCTGGAGTGTATGTCCATTAGATCTGTCTAACAGACCGTAACATCCACCTGCGGAATAGATATGTGGAACGCACTATAATATACACACAAACGAAATTATTTGATATGGGAGGAAATCGAATATCCCACTGTGAATGACCGGATTTGGCGGGCAGAGAGCCGTCCAGTAGGCTTCGTCATGAAATGGGCAGAAAGCATGGAGAGTGAAATCATCAACATCGGTATAACATGTATTAATACCTCATAGGTTTTCATAGTTATCTCCCGCGAATATGATATTGTTCAAGACGCAACAGGCTCTAATTAACAATAATTGTTGATATTCGTGAAAGATACCATTTTTTCGTTGACGATTTGATGAATACATATTGTCTTTTGTCTTTCATTGTTATCATTAACCTAATCGATTAGGTATACATTTACAACTCATTATAACGTCACCATTTGAAATCATCTTGACACCTTAAGGCAGACAAAAAGCGTTCGCAACAACTGATTTATTATTTTCAACATATTTTAATAGCATGGTCATTAAAAATAATTATCAAACAAGTTAAAGTACTTGTTAACGTACGAACAAAGATATACAATATAACCTAAGAAAATATTAACGTGATATATAAGCCATAATAACTAGAACTAAATTTTAAACTAAAGGTGTATACATTATGGACTATAACGATATTTATTATCTACATAATATATGCGGGCCACAGAAAAAATTCTCCTGGTAGTATTCAACACATTTTAAATATCAATTTCGGTTAAATTGATTAGGCCCGCATGTACTCAGCTAAGCCACAGATCAGATTGCTCAAAAAAAAAAAATTTCTTTCAAGTCTAAATGACGTCTTTTGATGACATTTCTTCGCCAAAATCGACAAAGGAAAATAAAAACGTGATCAGAATTAAAAATGTGGACATAATAATGGATAAGAAAATAAAATGGAAGTATTGATTAATAGAAATTAGAAACATTAAAATGTTATGTAAATTCGACAGTAAGTGTTCAAGCACAACAAACACTTAAAGTACTTAAATATGACATAGATATAACTATAGATTTATTTGGTATAAGAAAACAAATTAATTTCTAATGAAACAAACAAAGTAGACATTCAATACAGCTACAAAGAGATTTTTTTTTAACAAATTAATTACCACTATTGATAATTTATAATTTAATGAATGTATTCAAGTTTTACACTTTTAAATACTTTAAAAGTTTAATAATATTTTTAATAAAATACAATACCTCCATGGCTTCACAATCTTAGAAAGTTGTAATTTTTAAGTAATAAATTAAGAAATAATGGATAGACCAAGTAGAGTTCAGTCTAATAATACTCAATTAGAAATGTCAAATGTTTTTCTTTTCTATTGACTGTTATAAACTCGTTTTATATGAGTAGCCAAAAACATTTTAAATATAATTTCATGATAATTCAGTAGTTAGTAATTATACAAGACATAATGTACATAATACTTTACTCGAATATCAATGCAGTCATGTAAAGTAGAATATTACATGACGTTGACGTATAATAATTATTTAAATTACCATAGTTTAAGTTAAAAAATTCAAAATAATAACAATAAAGGTTTCCGCTGTGACGTTGTTATATTACAATATTTATTCAATGTACAAAATAATTGCAAAACTAATAACATATTAAACCTAATAGATAATCGTAAAATAACTATGTGGCATCGAAATTATATTATTACTTTTACTCAAACCAATGGAAATCACAAGGACTCGACCTTCGTGTAGACTCAGACATCATAATAATTTAAAGGCTTACTAATAATTTGTGTGTCTTATAAAAACTTAGATTTAAAACATAAGGTTTTATACATATATAATATGACAAACGTTACTGCACGTATATGTATGGACACTGCAATTAAACATCGGTTTGCCTGCAGTATCAAATTACACTGGTGAAAGACAGCTGACATTATTAAATATAGGTACACAGTGCACTACATATTCGGTATTGTATTACGTGCATTTGATGCCTCGAGAAAAAAATTAAAAAAAAAAATAAACAGGGTACAAATCAGCCAATTAGAAGAAAACAGAAGAACATAAAAACACAGCACTACTATAATCATAATGATAATAACGTTTGGCAACACGAAAAATACAGTAACTGATAGCAAGAATATAAAACACGCAATAACGGATACGGTTAGAAGAAAACTTATAACTTTATTACCAGCTGTAAAATGTAAATAAATATAATATTATTATGTCCAATGTTTATATCATAATAATATGATATAATCATATTATGATTATTATTTATCATACGATTACGATTTACCAACAATAACCCTCCAAGCCGGACCGAAAAATCGTTTGTGATGTTACTGTTCTCTAATGAATTTAATATACTTATTCTCAAATACATCGCATACGAAACTCGCAACCGGACAAAGGCTGTCAGGCACGGTCTGCTCGGTTCAGCATAATATTATTATTATATTATATTATAATATTACAGCTGGGCGGCACACTGTGAGCGCGGACGAAACTGAAACGCAACGCGCGATCGTCGACCCGAGACGCGCGCGCGACTTGTATTAATGTGATTTGTGACGCACGTACCTATAGATTAACACGAATATAAACAGATTTAACCAAATGACTGTGTGAGAAAATTGATCATTATGTAATATTGTAATGTGCAAACATAATTTGGCGACGACACGATAATTTCCGACGACGACTGGCACTCGTCAATCACATCATGGCCACGACATCATTAAATGCACAATATAATATTAAATGCATATTATATGCATGTAGTATAAGAGCACACCGCCATCCCCTGACCGGGCACGGCAAAAACCTACGGATGCCCAATTTGAAATTCTGCCAAAACTAAACACACGTGTTAACCAAACCTACAGTTCCCTCCCGCACAGTTGAAAAACCAACCAATGGCCTAAGTTGCCGCGTGTTAATCAATAATAAAATATGTATATATATATAAGAGTACAGAAAAACTGCACAATCGACAACTGCGTATTATTAAAGTTGAAGAGATTGCTGTCGACATGGTATGCGAATACGATGGTTGATGTTTGCGAGAAAAATATCAAATATTCAAATGCGTCTAGCTCAGTGGATAGAATTCGCGTTGGCAGAATCGGTAAACACGGGAGGGGGGGCGTGACATGGTTTTTAGTTGGTACCTACAATATTAATCAAATTAAATTTTTTTTATGGTGTAAATATCAGGAGTACACACGATCACAACACATGTGAAAGCGGGAGATTAGGTTATGGGCATCCATGGGGCATGGAGTATTATGATACAGGCTGATGAGTGCTCCATATTCGTGCTCGACGAATTCTCAAATAATGTCATATTATACCTGGCCTCACTGAGATAATCAAAATGCTCAAAAGTCGAAAATCTGAATGATATAAGGCGTGCAGTTTGAGAGTACCTACGTATTGGTAATAAAAGTAAAATATTATATATAATTAGTATTATATTTATTGTCGAGTGTCGATATCGCTTTCACCAAAGTGTCCCCGGGTCGTCACAGCCTCATCGAGCGATAATCTGAAGAAGAATAATAATAATATTATTAAGCAAGGTCGCGCGCACACTGCTGTATTCACTTTAAGCTTTAGTCACGGTATACATTTCTCTGTTTTTACGTAACGTAAATAGGTACGCATTACTATGTCGTGTAGCACGTCGAATCGCACGGTTTGAAAAAAAATTCACTTTTCACTATCAATACTATTCTATAGTCAATGATACATTTTTTTACTGTTTTAAAAATATCCGTTTCACAGACTACTTTATTAATGGAATTCTTTTTAAAATTATCCTGCTGTTTTTAAAGTAAAAATAGTTTGATAATGAAAAAAAATATCACTGTTAGGTATTAGGTACTCTTATTTTGATAACAATACACAATATGAAAACTGTCAAAGAAATATTTTTTTATTTGCATTAATTGTTCCACGCACTTAACACAATATTAAAAAGGTAGTGTATACTATATCGTTAGTCGTTACACTCTAGTGCTCTACAGGACTGCACATGGCATCGACAATAATACAATATATATTTAAAATTATAGAATAAGCAACTTTTTTTTTACGTAAACTATAGTAACTACAATGACGATAATATACGAAATAATTTATTATTATATAGGTATTAAAAATGTATAACCAACCAGATATTATTAGCCATCGCCATGGCTTTTATGATAAGTGTACCTACCTACTATAATAATAATATAATATTAGGTGTAGAAAACCTATAATACATTAATACCTACAACATATAATAGATACCAATAAGTTATAAAAAAAACTTCAAATTATACGCCACTATCTATAATACAACATTGTCCAACTATGAAATATACCTACGAATTACAAATGTTCTTCTATTTACTTTTTTTTATCCTAACGTTTAAATTTTTATTTTATTAGACTCACAGAGACAAGGACTACACATATTTTATTTTTAATTTAATTACACGTTTTGGTAAAAGAGTTAAAAAAGTTATTTTTTATTTATGGAACAATTGAAGATAGCTATTTTATAGAGTTTATTTTTGGGAACATTTTGAATTTTCAACATTTTATTTTCATTAGTCTCATTTTAAATAATTTTAGATTCTGAGAGGAGCGATGAATGTATTGATTTTACAATGATGTATGTTTTTTTTTTTGCGTGTATGTAGTAGACTGTATATTTATTCGAGTATAAGTAGTCGAAATAATGCTTCGATTTTCAACTTCAGTATCTTGTTCAATAGGAAAGTGAATCTAGTAGGTGCATTGAGGAGGTCAAAATTTGAACTTCCTATTAATTTTTAAAAGCACCGAAAAAACAAAAAATAAATGAAGGAAAACCGGTTTTTGGTTGTAACTCTAAAATTTAATACAAGACTTCTGATATATTGCTACAACAGCAATTGAAAAATATTTAAAATACATAGGCACAATTTTTTTTTTAGAAATCTCTACAGGAAAGTCAAATTAGTATTTTATGAGCGTTTAAAGTTCATATTTTTACAAAATTGGATATTCACTGGATTTATCATGTAGCGATTTTGTTATTTTGTTGTAATTAAAAAAATAAATAACTGTAGATACATGAAAACTTGACTGAATGTTTACATTCTCATTTGCTATACACCATACAATTTTCAAAATATTTTGACTATTTTTGAGCTGTTTGCGGACAATTTCAGTTTCCAATAATTTTAGTTTTTTTTATATGAATGTCGATAAAATTCTATTTGTTGGGTAAAAATCTTGAAAATTTAATACGAGGTTCCTATTACATTATTTCAATAATAGTTGAAAAACGTTAAAAATACACATACACAATTTTTTTTATAACCATTTAAAGTTCGAATTTTGACAAAATGTATCAAATGAAAAATTATTTTTTAGTTAAACATTTATAAAATGTAACTATTATAGCTAAGGATCGACAATTTAAACAAGGTTCCACATAAATAGGTTATATATAAAGTAGTTCATTCAAAAATAATGTCATAAAATATACTTAGTAATATCATAGGCCGACCTACCGTCTTCGCTCAGAATCGTTTTTCTTATACAATAATATTTAATCAATGAATTAAAATTTAACACTATCCATTACAGTGACCCACTTGTAACCTACTGTACAGCAGAGAGACACCCACTTGCCCACCTTTTTTTTTTAATTTAAAGGTAAAACGGTAAAAAACCAGGTTTTTGTCCGGGCGAGAGTCCCCCTTTAAGGCTAATGGGAATATCCTCACAGGACACTCTGTATAATTACAATTTTATAATCCAAAAACATGATCACTAAAACAAGACAAAGCCACAATTAAATTAATAAATAAATCTATCATATTGTGAATAATTCAATAGTTTCCTTATAAAATCCTTTCTATTCAAAATCTAAAAAAGTATTTCATACATAAACTTCTCAAAAATTAAACTATAATTTTTACAATATTATATAATTAGTTATAAGTTATCAATATTTTACTTTTTCACCCAAATATTTATTCCATTAAAAATTCTTAGACATTGTATTACAAAATGTATATTGTTTCTTCTTAAAAATATTTTAAATTTACGTAGACAAAAATTACCTAGATCTCAGTTACCTATTAGAGCTTATAGTAATGTTGACCTTTATAGTATTTAATATTGTTAGTAAAACATGCAAAATGTGTATACTATTCTGTATATGAATCGTCGTGTGTTTAATTATAGTTGATGTTAAAGTATTTTGTCGTCTAATGTTCTGCTTATGTAAATTTAGTTTTGCAACTACAAAATTCAGAAAACTCATTTCCCATTAATTTAAATAACAGTAGCTATACAGTAGTTATGCTTATTTTAAATTCTAAAAGCTTACTTTTGTTAGATTACAATTTTACCAAAGAACCTCAATAGAAATAAATTAAAAATATAGCCAAACAAGGTACAGAGACCATAGCTGTAAATAGCATTTTATTTTACTTAAGTATATAATATATTTACAGAAACTTGCAACTTTCTATTTTATACTTTTTTTTATGATTTACCTATAAGTCACTGCAGAGTGTAGATGTTAGGAAATACACCTTTAAATGTGCTGCATCATTGCAGACGTGTGCACATAGTGTGTAGATAACAGAATCGATATCATATACCACATTATATTTGCCATGAATGCGGTCGTCTCTTTAGTCGCCCACTCGCCAGTGACCCTTTTAAAAGTGGTGGTGAAAAAAATGTTAACACATACAGAAAAAGTCAACTGTTTGGTTGTATATCTATGCTTTATCATTACTTTCAAGTTTAAACGGATCTATAAAATAAATCGTAGGTACCGTATACCAACTACTGATAGTATCACTTTAACTAAATTATTAACTTTTAACTAGGTAGAACTTTTGTAGTAACAACCAAATTTAAATATTATTTGTACCTACGCTAAAAGGTAGGTAATTTCAAGTTTCGGTGGAAAAAATCGGCTCAGTCTAAAATAAAGGTAATTTTAAAACTCATTAAAAACAAATCTCTCACGTTTTTATTGACTATATTATATAGGTAATATACATTCATAAAGTAATAAAACAAATGTTTCAATGAAAAAACTAAATATAAAAATATTATAATAAGATTAATAAGTAAGCAAAGTGATAATTTAAATTTTGCTTAGAAACAATAGAAAACTTGTCATCAAATTGTTTTTTAATTGTTTGAAAAACGAGCTATATTATTATCCTTTTATTTATTTTAATCAATGTAATGGAAAATGATAAATTACAATAGGTACAATAAAGTTAGAACACCAAACATGCTGACAATAATTATGTGGGGGGGACTTCATCACATCAATATTTGGATACAATCATCATATGTTTCTTTTTTAATACTACTTAACATTGGAAAAAATAATTAATACAAAATAATTAAATTTGTAGTTCCTGTATCTACTCGCTAAAATACCAAAAATAAAATAAAGTTAACCTGATATTCAATAGTTCACAACATATTATATAGGTATTTCTTTTTATTTGGGCATATATTTAACATATTGGATTTTGAGAACAATATAAGTACGGAATTCGTTCAGTTTTGAAATTTCAGAAATAAATCACGTATGTACGACGACGCCACCAAATTATAAACTGTATACGTAACGTGGTGGGGTTTAAAAGGTCTGAACATAACCGTTCTACCCTTATTACGTGCTCGTGATACTTCAAAGTCCGACATCTTAAAACGGTCGGCTGCCAGGTCAAACAAAATAATAATAATATAATAAACTCTATAAAAGTCGTTTTGTGGCGAGAACGGGCAAGTTAAGAGTTAAAAAATTCAAGGAATTCAAGGCATTCACGCGCGTGATATAGTTCATTCGACACATTTAAAAGTTTTACTAAAATATTTTTAATATGTATGCAACTGTATATTAATACTGTAATACTATTCTATATATTTTTTTATGAATTGAAAATTAATGCAATTTAAATTTTAAAATTTATCTTGCAAGTTAAGTATATACTTATATTAAAAGGAGTCTCCTTGCATGTGTTGTATTCATCTAACAAAAGTTAAATGTACAACATACGATCTTCCGTTCTGCAGTCTGCTGAACCAATTTTGTTTTAGCTTAATATTTGAAATTTGAATTGACATTATAGGTATAATCAAACTATATCAAAATTTTAAAATTTAACCAGCTTGACATTTTTTAATACTGTAAAATCAACGTACAAAGTACAAACACAGATAATGTTCTTATCTGTAAATTTTGTAATAGTTCACTCTAATCTTAAAGCTAACAATAGGTAGGTACAATTATTAATAGGTATACAATTTGGCTAAACGCAACTTTGCTATTTTTGTAAGACGGAGAATTTATATGTGGATTGTAGTATAGTTTCAAGAAACTGATCAAGCGAAGATCAACAGTAAAATAAAATAAAATTAAATCCCAAGTATGATAACATAGAAATATTAATAAAATATGTTTTATAAATTTAAGCAAACAAACTTATTGAAAACGCTAGGGAAAAAACTAAAATTTAAACGCAGTCGGTAGGATTCGAACCTACGCTCCCAGAGGGAATCTGATTTCTAGTCAGACGCCTTAACCGCTCGGCCACGACTGCTAGGTATCGTCAAAGTGAAAAATTGGTAGATTTAATGAAATAAATGCACACAGTGAATACAGATAAATTTGTACGTTTTTACTTTGACCTTCAATAATTCAATAAGCAGCATATTTTTTTACTTTTTTTTAATTGATATTAATTTGCATTTTACATTTTTTTAAATATAACAAAAAGTTACTAGATCTGCTGACTATTTGGTCATCATCCTCAATAATTATGATTGAGATAGGTATTTTAAAACTACAATAGAAAATATTAGTTTAAATAGTTTGAAATAGGTACTAAAAAAAATACTAAATAGGTACTAGGTACTAAAAACAGATTTATTTTGCATCTATATATAAGTACCTAGTGGCGTAATTTCAGTTTATATTAGGAGGAGTCGAGGAGGCAAAAGTTTTAACCCCCCCCCCCCCACCATGAGTTATGACTCAACGAAAAAACAGCTCACAAGCTAACTTTATTTTATGCCTGAGGCAAAAATAGCCTCATTATACTATAGCAAAAAAGACGTGGAGGATCTAAATAATTGTGGTCGGTACATAATACCCAGTTGCATCATTTAAAATTTTTCTAAAACAAATTAAATTACTATACCTAAAACGTAATTGAAAAATCAAAACATTTTGAATACCTTCTATTATAGATGTTTTTTAGTAATCGTGGATAAATTTAATAGTGATTGTTTTATTTTTAAGATTTATATTGTATCAGAAGACCAAGGCTTCCATATTTCGAACTAAAAACTATTATAAATATTACTTACTAACTAGACAATAATTTTCTAGTATCTACCTACTATCTACACAGTACTATATTTCATCAAAATTAAAAAATTTTGCAATGTTATTACACAACAATTTGGCTGAATATGTAAATCTAATATACACAATAACCATATAATATGTAGGTAAAATTATATTATTATGTTATACCTATATCATAATGACATGACTTGACATTATTAGATTCAAACGAAAAATAAGCAGCAACCCAATGGCGGACTTTATAATTTGTTTAAGCTAGATATGATTTTTTCTCCAAATGACGGGTTAGTCGAGGTTTAAATACCTGAAGTACATTTACGAAAGTAATTAAATAATAACGATATAAATTTTTTTTTACAATATAAGAATATACTCTTCTATTTCATTTGTTATGGGATTATGAGAATATGATTAAATATTTGACCAGAAAATATACAATTTTCATTCAAACCCTAAATAAGAAATGATACATAGAGAAAATTACTATTATTAAACCAACACGTTAAAATTTGAAAAGATTCAGTACCTAGCACATAAAAGTAGATTATAAAATATGGCCGTAAATCGTAAAAGACATGGTTAGTGTGAACTCAATAGACGTCCGAGTATAATAAATTGCGAACAAACACGGCGCTAAGAGTTTAATAAATTCTGATCCAAAAATAATAACAATAATAAATGATAACGTTTTCAGAAAAAATAAAACCAGAACACAAAAACTTAGTGATACCCTTCAACTTTTGTAAGAAGTGTCTCACTTCGTTCATCTTGGCAAAAGCTGGTAAGTTATTATTCTAAATCTAGTAGCAATGATAAATTGATTTCGAAAAAAAAAAAAATTATGAGCTCGGTTAACCAGTATTGATTGATCGTTTTGGTAAATTCAGGGCTCATAAAAATGAAATAAAAGCCATATAAATTGTATTGATGAAACCTGAAAAATGATATAGCTATCAACATTTCTGGCATGCTTAATATAAAAAGTTAATATAAATTATAAACATACTAATATGAACTAAATAGCTGTACAAGAAGCCACTGAACTGGAATACACAAATACAATATTTTTTAAACATTATAGATATTAAATAAATTATATCCAAAATAAAAAAATTTGATAACATAGTGTTAAGTACCATAGTTATCAATTTTCTTTTAATGCAAGAAGAACCTCTAAAGATCTTAATTATATAGAAAGGGACACAATAATATAATACAATTAAATATTTTTACAGGCATATACAAAGCGACCCAGAAGGATTTTCAACTAGAACAGATGATGAGGATGAACAATTCTTCCATCGGTTCTGTTGGGACCAGAAGCCTAATCAAGAACTAATACCCAGGGTGAGATTGAAGACACCTTATAGAACACCACCACTTCTTACTATAAGGTAAGTCCGATTATTATTAGTATTCGATTTATCCGAATAAATCCGGGATTTATAGACCCCGGAGGTGTTATACATAATATAAAGACTGTATTTAAATAATAAAAAATTAGTTAAACTATAATTAAGTATCTAATGGATCTTTCTTCATTTTTGGTTTGGGCAAAAATGAATGCAAACCGTCATAGTCAGATTTTTAAATAATATTTAATGTCATTAAATAATACATTTTAATGATACCAAAAATATGGGTTAAAACATATTATAAAAAGCGGGTTAAGTGGATGTCACTTGCTGTATAGTAGGTTACAAGTGGGTCAATGTATATGGATACAATTTTAATGAGATTTATTATAGTTCAAAATTTTATATGAATCCTATTTATTTTTATTTATTAAATATTTCTATACAATTAACGATTATTTTAGGTATGGAACCATATATTATAAGTTAAAAATTATGTGTATTAACTTTGGCGCCTAAGAGCTTTGATTTTTGTGGCCCTTGAAATAAGGGAAACGTTTGGGAGACCCCTGGATTATTTGTATATTACTTGAATTCATGATATAACATCCTTGTATCAGAAAAATGATTCTGAGCGTAGCCGGTTTGGTAATCTGGATCTCTTAATTTTTTATTATTAATTATCATATCCTGTAAGTTGACTTAATATTATAATAATTATTATTTTTCTTCGTTTCCCATGGTGTTACACCGAGTTAGAAATTAAAAACCTATTTTTAGCGGTTTTTCGTAATATTTCGGTGGTTTTTCCCGTGGCCTTAATTAACTATTGAGAAAATCGAAAAATGATCTCTCTAAAGTACCACCTTGATCCAATTTGCTAAAAGATAAGGTACTATATGTTGAAATCAAAGCTCTCCTTCTGGTAAAAATGTTGTATACAAGATAAAAAAAAAAAATAATAATAAAGACCATTGTAATACTACAGTATAGCTTCCTCGTTCCGCTCAGAATCTAAAATAATTTTTGTTTGTAATGATTAATAAATATGTTTATTTTAGTCGTATGCTAAAAGAGTTGGAAAACGAAACAAAGAAAAAGAAAATGGAAGTAGTTCCGAGGTGTAGAGCTCGATCAGCACCAGCATCACGACCAAAGCTCAGACAATACATACCAAATGAGGTAGGTAATCGTAAATTATAAACAGATTAATTTAAAATAAAAGTTATAGGTAGTATCACGTAAAAATATAATTGTACACTGTGGTGGACATTCGACAGTGTAGATAATTAATAATTAATAATATTTATTGTTATAGTTATGTTTAAAATATATTAATATGCCTTTGATTAATCTATACCTAAACGTAAAACCCTTTCTTTCGAACTGTATGTTAGGTTAGGTAAAATATTTTTGATAGCAGAATATTTGGATTTAATTTAATGGAAAATCTTTTGAACGTATTCACACATGTACTAGAAAACGTTAATAAAATGAAAAAGATACCCATAAAACACACCTTATATATTATGCAAACATTTTGGCCGTAAATATCACGATTCACGATGGATACCATTCCTCGAGTTACATTTGAGTTATTGGAGTTTATAGCATAAAAAGAATAAGTCAGTTATTTTAAAGTTACTTAAGAAACTTAAGAATTTAAATACAATAAAGCAATTTATATAATTCTTCTTATTGAAATTCAAATGACCAATGGATTATTATGAAAATGTTTTATTATTATAGATAAAATAATAAGTTGTAAACATATAAACATAATATACAAATTTAAAGATTTTAAAATAACTTTAAGTAATGTTTTACATGAATATATTTAAAATAATATCGTTGAAAAATACTAGTTAATTCTTAAAACTTTTGTTGCAGAATGCACCATTGGCAAAACGTTTCAACCGTGTCGGTCAAGGCAATCGATGTACAAGCCGATATGAAATTTATAACTCAACTACTAGACCGTTTGGGAAAAGTTACCGAGAGATGATAACTTCATCTGATGTTAATATAAATCAAGAATCGACTGATACCAACGAAAGTAGTACCGAGTCAACTCAAAGTGCATATGTAACTTGTAGTTCAGAAGTTGAAACATTAAATATAACTGGATTTCAATGTGTAGATGAAAATGCAACTAAACACCAAGTTACTTTACAAACTACAATAAGTGAAGATATAACAGAAGCAAGAAATTATAATGTTAAGCCTAATGACCATGTTAAGGTAATTGAAGAAAAGTTTAAATCAACCGAAATAGTGAAAAAAGAGGACGAAAAACGTCTAATGTACAAAATGCCAACAACATCTACTTGGAAAACTTATCAAGAAGAACAGCTGACTTATGAACCAGAGAATCAACAAGTTCACAAGGAAGTAGTTACCAGATCAAGAAGTTTATATAACCTGCAAGATGAACCTGTCGAGATATTATTAAACAAGCCACCAACATTAATAAAAGCAACATCAGAAAACCATTTGTTTAAAAATAACATACAACAAAAACCAATGATAATACAAACAACCCCCTCCCAAAAATATAGCAGTGCCGTTAATTTAACTCTTCAAAAAGATTCAACAATATCCAACAAAAACATTAAGTATAAATCTCAATCTGATTTATGTGCGGGAATTGAAGAACCAAAAAAACTTGAAAGACCTAAATCAATGGACTTCCTTATTCACAAAGAAAATAAATCACACGCAGAAACATTAAAAAAACATTTTTATTATCACCCTCTTAAGCCAAATAAAAAACTCAATGATAATGAACTACCAGATCCAGATAAAGTACTAAGCACAAGGCAATTATTTCAAAAAGAACTAAAAATACCATTACCACCCAGCATGAATAATCAAAATCCAAAAACAGGACCAAGGCCAACGCAAGAAATACGAGTTATTCCAGAAACATACAAGTCAAAACTTAAAAAATGTGTGTCCGTCGACATGGGGACAAGTATACATAATAGATGGACGGATAGCGGAAGCATATCGTCAGGAGTTGGTAGTGAAGCGAGCTTTGACACAGAATCATCTGAGACAAATCCGCGAGCTGACGGGTACAGTAGTGACGACGAAGACTATTTAACAGACAAAACAACCGTAGAAATAGTCGGAAGACCGGTATCAGCTGAAATACTTAATAAAATCAGAAAGTTTGGAACCAGTGTTACTTATTATGGTGGTAAGGTAATATCCAGCACCAGAGGAGTGGTATGTAGTCCTATGACAATGACCATTATGGATGAAATAAGACATCAAAAAGAAGAAAATGTAAAACTTAGACTAGTAAAAAGTAATAGTTGTGGAAGTAGAATTGAATTAATGGAAGAACCCAAACGAGGTGAAAAACAAGTAGAAGCCATACAAGAAGAAGAAGAAGAAGAAGAAGAAGAAGATGAAGAACAACGAGGAACATCAAGTACACGAATAACAGATGACAATTTGTCAAAGCTTTCAAGTGCATCATCAGACGATATGTCATGGAAAGCTTTAGTAGTAATTAGACAAAAAATGAGTACCATACCTGTATTTGACATGGAATTTGAAGAATTTGAAATATTAGATGACAAAAATAATTAAAATATTAATGATTGATTTCCCAAAAAAAGTTTTTGTATTATTATTGTTATTTTAATATAACACAAAACATATTAATGTTGTCAACACTTTTTAATTATAGCTAACAGTAATGAGCAGATAGGTATTCTTTACATAAAAGAAATCGTTTTATTTTAATTATATCTGATAAAATTGTTTAAATCATTTAATATGGCACGCTTATAGTCAGTTAAACGGTTAAGATTAATTAAAGAATCTATGTTAATATTTTTCATAATTTTCGCTAATCCAAATAATATTCTACATTTATATAGCTGGTTGATACATTTTCAATACTTGTAAATATAAGTAAATATTATAGGTACTTACATGCTAATATTATTTCTATACAAATGTGTCTTTAGAAATAAAATTTAAAAAACGAAATATTTTAATATTTTAATTATATATAACACATTTAATGTATAAATAAAAATATCTTTAGTGCAAATTGTATATTGTTCTATCTTAATATTAGCATCTAAAGTTCATATAAAGCTTTAAAGAAAGCATTTAAATGGACATTTTTACCAAAAATCAGTTTTAACTTAAAAGATTTTCTTATTTTTATTTAATCCAAACAACCAAATAACCATATATACTTGAAAATGTTACCAAATATTTAAATTAACATTTCATATAAATTATATTATGGTATGTTTTAAAATATTTTGATTATTTTTGAGCTGAAAATTTTGATTTTTTCAGTTTTTTCTATTAATGTCAATTAAACATTTTTTGATCGGTTAAAAATCTTGAAAATGTATAACTATAATTTATAGTTAAAATATTAACTATACATTGGTACCTAGGCACTATTTTTTGTTTTATAGAAATTTGAAGTTCAAACATAAACCAAATGTCTCTTCGATGCAACAATTTTAAATAAGAAGAATTATAAAAACTATTTTTACTTAACCAACATTATAAAGAGTTAAATATTTTTTAATGATTAGAAAATAAAAATATATTAATTTATAATTATAACAAATTATTAAAACAATAATTCTAGTGAAAAATTAATATTTCTAAAAATATTTTATTTAGATACTAGGTATGGTTATAGGTACAGTGTACACCCATACAATATCTATGTTTCGGTAATTATTCAATTCATTGTTATTAATCGTAAATTTAAAACTTATTACTTAAATACACAAACTATAAATTACATTAGTTGTTATCATTTTGCATTTAGGGTTCTATAGGTAAGTGGTAAGTTAATACACCTATAATAGTATTCATCTTAATGTGTTATTATAAATAAATTATAGTAGGTGTACATTATATTATAAATCTGTTCAAACATATATGTCCTCACGATTGAGACAGATTACACATGCGTTACACCTATATCATTTTTTATTTTTTTTACTTAAACATTGTAATTACATACTAATTGTACATCACAGGTACACATATCATTATTAATTACTATATAATATTATTTGAAATTTATATTTTATCTATTAACTTTAGCCATTCATTTTAATTAAAGCATTTCATTTATAATAATAAGTAATAACTAAACCTTATATTTTACTTTTATCAAAGGTAGGTACTTATATTAGTGACGTTCAAGTATGAACCCAAGTTTAAACATTAAACACCTACATGTAGGGCTAGGTTGAAATATATTTTTAGTTTGTATGTAGGTACTATAGGTACATACCAACTTCTATAATAAATGTAAACATCTACTTATTTTAACTTTATATTAGGGTTATATTTGTCAAATTTTCAAGTTTAATCATTTAAGTTTTCAAACAGGTACCTACATAATAGTTCTTTTATTTAATACAATATTAGAGTAAAATACATCAAATTTTTTTAAAATGAATAACATACTTCAAAGTATTTATATAAATGTAATCCTATTTATATCGTGCTACTATAATAGTAAAATAAATTACTATAATAGAAATAGAAATAAAAAATATATCATAAAACATTCTTGGTAATATAGGCTGAAAGACGGTCTTCGCTCAGAATCGTTTATCGTATGCTATGAGTTATTAATTATCATTGAATTTAAATTTAAGATACATTTTGGTTTAATTAAGCAGTGGCATCGAACACGTATTTCAGGTAGTTCAATGGTAGAACTGCCTTAAAAATTGGGAGAGTCTTACTGCTATAATTTTATTAAAGACAAGAATGTCATTAAATTATTCATATATATAGTAGCTTTTGAGCGTCGTTGAAAGCGTGTGGGTCAATAGAACTATTCAGCGCCACTGACATAATATTATGTTAAACAGAGAGAAAATAATTTAGAACAAATATAGGAATAGAATGTCAATCAGTCTCACATGGATCATTTCGACATTAAATACATTTTAGATTCAAAGCTAAAGTAGGTGCATACATATATTACATTCACAATTATATATTTATATATTGATTATTTTTGATTATATAGGTAGGTTATTTTGTTATCATTTTTCTATAAATGAAAAAATGCTCCAAAAAGACTTAAAAAGTAATTTGAATTTTGGGATTACTCTACTACTTAAGTACTTGATCAAAAATCACGCTATACATTTTAACAGAACGATTTAAGCCTTTCCTTAGAAAAAAAAGGCTGAAATTAGTCAAATATTAAAAATCTTTTATGTATATTAAGCCAAATACCACTCACTCGTCGTTACATAACTTACATCTCAAAAACTACAAAACGTCCAAACTTCAAATTTGGAATAGTGATTCCTCTAATAATCTAGATGTGCAATAAGAAAGGATTTTCCGATATTCGCATTTTATAGAGGTGGTCAAACAGGTGTCTTGAAATTCACGGTGGAAATTGAAACTTTTTTTTGTTTATAAATTGTTGCCATTGGTTGGCAAATTTTCATAGTAATAGTAGAAATTAGTATTTTATTTGCATATAATAAATAATAGTTTTCTATTGGCTATTCGCAGGTATAAGCATATTATGTAGGTATCAAATTGTCGAGCTTTTGTCCTCGAATAAAGAAACTATACCTTAAAACCAAATGAAATGTAGATATGTGTATAGCTTATACATTCAAAAACTACTCAATTGAATTTGACGAAAATTTGTTTTGTTGACGGAGATTATTTTTAGAGATGTCAGAAAAATTTAGAGAGTACCTAAGTAGTTTAAACCACGTTAAAAATATACCCAGTGTTAAATCCAATCCGTGACTTGTGAGTTGCGGTTGCCTATTTAGTTAAAATTATTACACAATGCTATAGGTTGCCGATTTTTCCGTGAGCTGATATACACTAAAACTGAGATACACATTTATAGCGTATATACTATATACGACATGCCACAAAAATAAGACTGCACATGGGTGAAGTGTGGATATTCAGATATCTAGTGCCTAGTTATAATATAAAAATGCATTATATGCCAATTTAAAAATATTTATTTGTTCAACAGTCAAATATACTGGGTGATTCTTTTATCAAACAACACTCATTATTTCAAAAAGTGTAAATGTTTTTGAAGATATTTTTTTACATAGTTTCAAGTCGCTTATAAACCAACGTTTTTATTAAAAAATTTTATTTTTAATTATTTTTTTATCCTTATAATTTTTAAGTTTTTTACTTTTTTGAATGACAACATAGGGTTTTAATTTTATATTCTAAAATAGAATATTTTTCTTAGTATTTTGATACATGAAAATTGAATTTGGGCGAGTAGTTTATGAGTTATAAGTATTTAAAGTTTAGACGAGCGGAGTGGAGTGGTTCGGGGTTACCCCGCTAAATGTTTGTCCACTTCACCGCTCGTCTAAACTTTAAATACTTATAACTCATAAACTACTCGCCCCAAATTCAATTTTTATGTATCAAAATACTAAGAAAAATATTCTACTTTAGAATATAAAATTAAAACCCTATGTTGTCATTCAAAAAAGTAAAAAACTTAAAAAATTATAAGGATAAAAAATATTTAAAAATATAATTTTTTAATAAAAACGTTGTTTTATAAGCGACTTGAAAATATGTAAAAAAATATTTTAAAAAAAATTTACACTTTTTGAAATAATGAGTGTTGTTTGATAAAAGAATCACCCAGTATAGCGAAAACATTTGAAATATTTACTATTTTAAAAAGTAAAAAAAAAAAACGATTTGAAATTCAAAACTTGCCATAGAATAATATTTATAATGTCTCGCAAAAGTTTTAGAGGCAACTTCAGTCCTCAAGAGACAATAAAACGAATTATTTTATACATCACTACATTTAATTTTAAACACCATGGTCAGAATCTAATACAATGAAATTTACAAATAGAAATTCACTTCTTTATATGTTATAAATAAAAAAATAAAAGTAGGAGATAAAAAAGGAACATTTGTATTAATTTACATTTTTACAACTTTGATTTTGTTACAAAATATCTAATAAAATGTATTTATAATTTATATGACTCTCGTATCTTATAAATTATAATGTATTAATTATAAGCTATGCATCATAGTCAGTGATTTACTCATTTGATAAATATTTAGATTTACATCAAATTTGAGTCTAACAGTCAAAACATCATAAGTACTCAAGTTTTTATCATAATTTTAATTGCGAATAATATAAATTATTTATATAATCATATAAATATATCATAAAAATAAGATTAAAATCAAATGAGCATACA
The DNA here is from genome assembly GCA_949089665.1 of Macrosiphum euphorbiae. Classification (NCBI taxonomy): domain Eukaryota; kingdom Metazoa; phylum Arthropoda; class Insecta; order Hemiptera; family Aphididae; genus Macrosiphum; species Macrosiphum euphorbiae. The sequence goes on along the minus strand of CARXXK010000001.1, from coordinate 11,453,303 downwards.
AGGTCGACTAGCTTAAATAAACCAAAAAATATATACTGAAATTCCTAATAAAAAATTGTTGTAAACTTATAAAGAATGTTTATAAAAATGTAATACCAGCATTAAAAAAGGGAAAAGTAGGTCACTGTAATAGTGACATAGTGTAATGTATATCTTAAATTTGAATTCAATGATAATTTATAAGTGATAACTATACTCATCGCGTACGAATAACGATTCTTAGCGAAGACCTTCTGTCAGCCTAAGCTATCTATCAATAATATAATTATAATATCATATATTTATATCGATATTATAGTAATTTATTTTACTATTACGCTTAGTAGTACGCATAGGCGTACATATGTGGCAGCCTAGGGTACCTGCATGGGCTGCCCCTGCAATTTTTGAAAGTTGCCGGTCAACCGAGTTTTAAGTCAGAAAAGTTAGAACGTTTACTTTATTTTTAAAACTTGATATTTTTGTGGGTATCGTTATAATTACCATTTACTTACAAAGATTGATTTCCTGACTTCCGAAGTCGGAAAAACCTACTATAAAGACTTGAGATAGACGACGACGGTACGGTAAGCATCTAGGTATTATTGATATTATTGTTGTATTATTTTTGATTGGTAGCTAGGTGGTGTAATCCAAGGCTGTAGATGAATAATATTTCTGAAGTTACTGTAGATTATCATTGTAAAAAGATAATTTAGACTTTTTTTAAATTGTACAAATATTTCATTATGAAGGGGGGGCTTAAAAAAATACGGCTTTGGGTGTATAGGGCTTTTTTCAGTTCACTTATAAGGTAGCGCCGGTTATTAGCTAGGCTGCCCCTGCCGATGAAGTCTAGTCAATGGTCAAAAGTCTAGCCTATGGTAGTACGCTACAAATATGATTAAAACTAATCTAAATATCTTGAAAAGTTCATTGCGTATAGTAAAATGTAATAATATACGTAGGTACTAGTTACAAGACCCTGTAAATTATATTTATGAATTACTACAGAATAACTATAATCGTTATTCTGAGTTAAAATATCTAATTTCGTCCAAATTTGAATTAAAAATGTAAATAAAAAAAAGTTGGGCAAGTGGGTGTCACTCTATTTTGGGTTACAAGTAGCCAGTAGGTCCCTGTGATGGATGGTGTTAAATTTGAACCAATGATATAAGTATAAGAAAAACGATTCTGAGCGAAGACGGTCAGACATCCTATGATATTAGTAAGTATATTTGATCATATTTTCGGTTTTCGACAAAATTTGATTTTTGGCGTAACTCTTAAACAAATACCGTAGATACATGAGATTTTATAGAACATTATAGCATTTGGTATACACAATGAAATATTCAAAATATATTGACTGTTTTCAAGGTGATAACGGGCATTTTCAATTTTCAAGTTTTTAGTTTTTTTTTCTGTACATGTTAATAACATTTTATTTGTTTGTTAAAAGATAATGGAAAATTAATAAAAGGCTCCTGATATATTATTACAATAGTAGTTAAAAAATATTATAAATACATAGGCACAATTTTTTTGTACAAGCATTTAAAGAGCGATTTTTGACAACATTTATCAAATTTACCACCCTCAAAGTCTAATATCAAAGCATTTTTCTCTACTATTATTGTGTATGGATACACACAAAAAAAAAACTCATTGTAATTTCAATACATTAATCAGAAACTAAAATATTAAAAGTTGTACTCACTCAATAAAGTGAAAAATTAATTAATTTTGTGATAGGAATAAAAATATTACATACTTATTTATTAACACAATCATCACAAATTTAAATGGGCTTCTTAGAAAATCTGGTTGTTATGACATAGGTATTGATATTATTCCAAAAAGTTAATGGTTAATAATGTTTATTTATACTTAAATAATAATTAAAGCTTTAAAAAGTGAATTAAATAATTAACTATTTACGATGTATGATAATTATATATTATATTATTCATATAATAAAATAATGATCAACTATATTAAAAGTTTTTTCTACCGCTATATTAAAAAAGTAACAAATAACAATGAACAATCGAACGATATACAAATTAATATAAACAAATTTAACATCAAATTAATTTTGAATTAGATTTAAAAAAATTCTCAAGTTTATCATTTTTTATTTATTTAGTTAACTAAAAAATAAAACATTATACCTAAGCACATTTTATTGTTATCAATTATTCAAGTATTGAGAATAATACAAATGTTTTTTATGCATTAATGGATCAAATAAACACAAATGTAAATTAAAAGGATACTTTATAAAATAATTATTCATTTAATTAATAAGTAACCTAATCTTATTGAAAAAAAAGGTTTATATAGAATAACACATAGGTTTTGTTAAATTATTCAAGAGATATTATTAAAAATTAAAAACTAATTTCAATCATAAACCATCCAAGCCCGTAGTTAGGGAGAGGCCAGAATGGCAATTGTCTCCCCACAGGTAGAACTTAGGGAGCAGTGCCTATATTTTTTTAAAGTTTCTTTTTATGTGTTTAAATATAATAATAAAACATAATGTGATGTGATTTTCGAGTTATAAAAAAAGAGTACTTACTATGGTAAATTGGTAACATTCAGTTAGTTTTAACTTTATACACGTATATGTTGTAGAGACTAGAAACGTAGAGTACTGCACACAGTATATTTGTGTCTTGTGCAGTGGCAGATTTAAGGGGGACTAGACCCCCCCTCCACATTGGCCTAGCGTCTAGGTTAATAAATTGGGCCATTTTTAAATATTAGTGTCGTAAAACTTAGAAAAAGACAATAGCCCCCCCCCCCCCCACAAAAAAAAAAATAAAAAAAAATTCTAGATCCGCCACTGGTCTTGAGTGTATTTCAGTTACGGAAAAATAGAATATTAATACTGTTGATTGACCGTAGAGAAATAATTATATTTTTCCCATAAACATAAACAAAAAACAGAATCGTAGAGCTAAACTTTTAAATTCTGCCTTGGGTGCATCGTACACCGTATATAATATATATTATATAGGTATACTATATGTACAGTCCAGTACAGGCCAAGTAATCGTGTTCTTCCTTTTTTATGTTGAATTTATAGAAAAATTACAAAATATGGTTACCAACCTTGTACTTATGCTTAATAGGTTATACCACTATATAATTAATAATTGTTAGTGATATGTTTACCTGACTTGTCATATGAAGGTTTTAATATTTGTTTTCCTTCATTTCCATCACCCGAAAACGTTGTAGACATTGAGCTAGACCATCGTTTGCAATGGTGTCGACGGCATCGCTGCACAACCTGAAAATAATGCAATTTAGATGCTTTTTGACCTTAACATATTATAAAATATAAACCATTATAGGTTACCTATATGTACTAACTACAATTTTCCAGTCTATGTATCATTTAAAAACTAACAAATAGTCAATTTCTTAAGTTATAATATAATATACAAGCCGACCCGTCACAGCTTCTCTCGTGATTGGTTGTTTATTTTGCCTTCGGACGATGATATGTATAATTTTTTATTCAAATATTATCGTTTAATGTGATCGGCAAGTAAATATACAAAACGGTTAATGAAAACTTATTGAAATGTTTCTAGAGGTATTAATGATAAATATATTTTTATTAAAAAAAACTGATTCACTTCGTTTCCCGTTAAATGTACCAACTCTATATGCCTCAAACGGTGGAGACTCATTTGCGCACATATTAATATATTTTTTAAATTTACGACAACTCATTTGCGCACAAAATAGTAAACAATGGAAACCAGCTTTTAGGTACAGTTTTGGGTGTACAGGGTGTCTTAAGCTGTCCAACACGTTACACGTTCAATATTATTGATATCAATGATCACCCGTTATTGGAGTATCTTCAATATAGCCTTATATAGTCTTAAAGCATAACGTGATTTCACATCAGTTCTTATCTATCAAAAATGGCATTAATACTCGCCAAGTACACTAGTCGTGTGGGACAAGCTTTAATCTTTATTATTGATATTATTGCTATATCTTACCCTATTTTTGTTAAACGTTAAACCTAATTTATTGTAATTTGACAAAATTTTAATGACTTGTAAAAATTATTGTACCTAATTTATTGTAATTTGACAAAAATTTGAATAATGTGTAATAGCTAAAACAACATTTTTAACCCGCCAGTCTATAACATCAGAATATTATGAGACAGAAAGTCCTAAGCCTTTTAAAGGGTGAAGGAAAATGTTGTTTGAGTATAATAATTGTCCACTATCAGTATTGACCAAATCGAAAATATGGTGGTACGGAGATTATGTACACCCTATACGTGGATAAAATTTTTGGAAAAAAGGTTTCTATTGTTCGTAAATTGTGCGCAAATGAGTTATGTTTTTGTGCGCAAATGAGTTGTAAAAAAGGTAAATGTGCGCAAATGAGTTGCAGCCGCCTCAAACTTTGTTCAATTCGTTATTTAATATTAGGTGTATGACGTTCAAATCTTAGACATTTTCATCTATAATCTTGATTATATAATTACCCGAGAGACACGCTTGTATGTTTTGTATGCGTGAGACCCAGTATGTTAATTTTTTTCAGGTAGGCAATATTAATATGGCCACTCAAATTCTCGATAATATACTTATTAGTTATTACGACCAATAAGAGATAAGACGCGATGAACAGAATTTAGTTTGTTTTCTGACTGGTTGTTTCAGTATATTATGGTCAATTCAGTGCTTTGTGCGAGTCGCGTGTGTAATTTTATATGTATCATTTAAATTACGAAAAATAATATTTCTGTTACGATCCAACAATCCACGAGGTATCAATTTCTAATAAGCATCAACTATCAAGTATTCAAGTATGACATCACAACCTTTATTACTACATTTTTTTTAATAAAAAAACCGCTGTGCCCGAGCCTAATAGTGATGATATTCCTTGTTCATCAAATATTATTAATAACACCGAAATTGAAAGCAACACTGATACAACTAATTTAACTGATTTAACTGAAATGTATGATATTGGTTTATATATTAATACAAGAATATCTGATGATATAAGCTTAAGTATGATTTATTGAAAAAACCATGGCAGCCTCATACTTTATACAACTTTCCGGTAGGTAGTTTAAAAAAGAAAATTAAAATTTCAACTATCTTGGATTACTCGTTTTTCCTGGTTAGTATATTCAAAAAAACTAGAAGGTGCGTTTTGTAAAATGTGTGTATTGTTTTCAAATGATTCATCGGGAAAATGTAGCTCTGTAAAATTCGGTGCATTAGTTAATAAACCATTTATTAATTGGAAAAATGCTCTCGAATGTTTTAGGTACAACGCACTCAAATGCCGACTATCATAAATTGTCAACGTTAAGAGCGGATGAGTTTGTTAAAATAATATAAAATAAAACATTTGATGTAGCTACACAAGTAGATTCTTTTAAAAAAGCTCAAGTTATCGAAAATCGCTTGAAATTAATTCCAATAATAGAAACTATTATTTTTTGTGGTCGTCAAGAGTTAGCAATGAGAGGTCTCGACGATAGTGGCTCTATTTTTAATTGCGAAAAAGATAATAATGACGGTAACTTTCAATTTTGTTAAGGTATAGAGCATTAAGTGGTGATTTAACTCTAAAAAGTCATTTGATGAATTCATCGGGGAAATCGGTTTACATTAGTCCCATAATTCAAAATGAAATAATACAAATATGCGGTTCTCTTCTTCAAAAAGAAATTATATTGAAAGTAAACCAATCAAAGTTTTTTACTATTTTGGCGGATGAAACTTGTGATATACCTCGCATCGAACAAATGTCTTTGTGTGTAAGATATATTGATAATGGTTTTATTAGGAAATACTTTTTAGAATTTGTTCCTATTTATGATGCTAGTGGAAAAGGAATGGCATATAAAATTACCATATAAAATTATATAAAATAGAAAAACTAGGACTTAAAATGAAAAATGTAATCAATCAAGGTAATGATGGGGCGAGTGCAATTAGTGGTTTGTATAGTGGTGTTCAAAAGTTGATTAGAGATGAAATACTACATGCGCTTTACGTTCACTGAGCGGCTCATTCACTCAATTTAGAGATAGGAAAATCTTGTACCATTCCTGAAATACGATATTGTATTGGTTCAGTCTCAACAATTATAAATTTCTTTCGAAAATCTCCGATGAGATCTGAGGTTTTAAAATAATGTATAAAAAAACATATTCCAATTATGTACAAGAAAAGTTTTCAATGAATCATTTGAATCATTTTTAAAATTGTGTTATTTTTTCAGTGGTTATGTTTTCGGAGTTATTTATTAGGGAATACACGTTATAATGAATATATATATAATTATATTTTTTATAGGTAGTTAATATCAATTATATACCTATAATTATTAAGTATTAACAGTATTGCTTATACATATCTACATAGTTGTTATAAATGTTTGTATGATATTATATAGCCATATAGGTACTTGCTTAATTATAAGCATAAAATACTTGTAGGTATTATAGGTATCTAATTAAATCAATAGAAAAATCATATTCTATAATTTAAAAAGTTTATTTTATTTTATTGGACTGTATACATTTATACGTGATGCATTAATGAATAAAATATTTATAGGTACTGCATAATTTTACCATTATTTATTATAGACATTGTGGCGTATTATATTAGCATATTTATCTTTTTTAAACAAAATGTAATTTATTTTTATTATGAAAATATTTGAACACTGACTTACATGAATTTACAAATGAATTTACAGTCAATAATCATACAACTGTATATGCCTAATATATTAAAAAAGTATGATAATAATATATAATATTATTATTCCCTATCCTGTTAAAAGGATTAATATTCAAATGTAAATTTGAATCCTATTTTTTCACTAAATAGTTATAAATAATATATTATATATTAAACTTAAAAATACATCAATTACCAAATACTTAATTTATTAGGAAAATACATACAAAACATACAAATAAATATCAAATTTTATACCTAAGCTATCAGCTATAACGCCTATCAGTGTGTACTGATTTAACCTTTAAACTCTTGATATTAACAACTATTCACACAAAATAGGGTCTGGTGTTTGAAATAATATAAGAGGTACCCAGTTGTTGGATACTTGGATCCAGGAATTGCGCTAAGTTCCTGCCATAATATACCTATTGCAGCTGAATTACACACATACTATATACATATTGATTTTTATTTAGAACAACATTTTTAAATAAAAGTTTTTAAAGAAAATGATATTGTCCATTGACTAGATAGCGAAAAATCAATAATAATATAATTTGACATTGTTTGGATTAATTTTAAAAGATTTACGTGGGGATTAATTCAAATTGTATACCTCTTATGGGTAATTTATGCATGATATATTTATTTAAATTCTTGTGATTTTTTAAAAATATTTTTATGCATTTATAAGGATATTTTTTAATTACATATTAAATTATGGTATCAATGTATTTATCTTTTTTTAATTCATACTAAAATCAAATTCTGTTACGAATACATTTTCTAAAACTATTGTTAAATATGATAACCAATTGAATAAAAAGAAACAATAATAAAAATACAAATTAATACTGTTATCGAGACATCGAGTATTATTGTATGTTGTAACAATCAAAAATGCAAACTATGTTAGGTACCGTACGCAGTTTGCATGCGCATTGGTTCATAAATATTAAAACTAGCTAAAGGTACGACAACGGAATAGTTTTTAATAAAATGTATACTGTACCTACATTATACAATGTAAATGAGTACCTATATAATGTGACTTAACAACTTTATGATTGTTTAGTCTCCATCGATTTGTATGACACTATGATGAATCTATATAATACTTAGATAATAACTAATAAGTTATAATGGAATATAATTTAAAATAATGTAAATTTCAACATTGTGAATTCGGTGTGAATATTGAGTTAGTTACACATTGTACATTTTTTGGAAAATTACCAAAAAACTAAACGTCAAATTTAATGCCAGTATCCAAATTCTTTAAGCCGACGCCAAACATAATCTCCGTGAACACTAACTAGTTTTGAATGTCAAATTTTAATTACAAAAATAAGAAAAGTCCTATACTTAAACAGTAAACATTATTTAAAGCTAAAAATAAACTAAGTGGTCTTTTTAAGTTTATATGCCTAAATTTAATGTAATAATAATTATATAATATTACAGTATATATATACCTATATAAACATAATATACGAACAGTTTTTTAAAACTTAAATTGGTTTACAGCAGTTACCTAGTAAAATTGAATGCTACCAACATGTCTCTTATTGAACTTAATCCAGAATGATCATTAATACATATTATAGTTCAATCGTAAATAAATAAAATTACATAATTTAAACTATAGGTAGAAAAATAAAAATATTTATAATGGTCTAACTTAGTTTGTTTGTTTGGAGAATTAGTTTTTTTAAACTAAAACAGTAAAACGACTGTAGGTACCTATATTAACATTTTATCATAAAAGACATAAATGCGTAGTAGATATACCATGGGACATGGATGGTCATAGGTTCTGTATAGGTACTTGGGACGTTCTTAAAGTATATTAATTCAAAACGGATGATTGACCAATATAAGAATAGGTATATTGAATACATACATCACAGCAACACACTCAAATAAGCCTCAACTCGAAATGCCTACATAATATACCTACTTAATTCAGTTTTCATAGAATGTATAGTAGGTACAAAATATAGTAAGTTAATATTGTAATATACATATAAATGTTTCGATATTTTAAATTATTGGTTACTTCTATCAATTATTACCACATAAAGGTTTGTGACAATATTTTTATTTAGCGATCTCCACCATATTTGTTTATTTTTAAACCTGTCACCCCAAGCCCTATGATCTTCAAGCCTCTATGTTTACGTTTATTATAAAATATATAGTTAAATAAATGTGACCCAAACAATAGCAAGATTCCATTATTACACTAAATCCACATTCAGTTAGTACAGAATAGGTAAGTAGGTACCTATAATTATTTGAAAAAAAATGCTTGAATTTAAACAGTATAATATGTTATATGACGCATTTGAAACGCAAAATGTACATTTTGAATACCTATAACATACATTCATACTGCATCATACTGTATCATACTAAATGGTGACGCAGTTTGTGAAATGGAATAATGCACTAGGCACTTGACCTCGACGCACCACATTAATGACATCACATCCAAATGTGGACATTGAAACCAGTTGCTGGTCATGGTTTTGTAATTTAGTATTTACCTCAAATGTTCATATTCGTTATAATTGTATAGTTTTCGATTTATTTACCGACTAATAATGCACAGGGCACACAGATTAGATAAGTACTACGTATTACTATACTGTTGATTTTTAATTAAAGTTTACCAAATTATTGATGAATAAATTATAGAAATAAACATAAATAGGTGATGTAATAGATATTACCTATAAGTACGTAAAAAAAATTAAACTCATGTAGTTATATTGGTCATCACTCATCTAATAGAAAATAATTATACTTTTATACTATATCGATATTTATTATTTTCACATTACAAAAAAAAGGTAGGTAGCAGCTAGTACGATACTATGATATTATGATCACACGGTGGACTATAAATTATAATAAATAATAATTATACAGTTAATGTATATAATTATGATTATTAAATACATTGTTATCAATATTATACCTATTTTATGAATATTATATAATGTAACGTTGTTTATTTTAATGTCACTGATTGATATTTTGGGGTGACTCATCGCATTATCATCATAATCATAATCATATGTCTATATCAAGAGAAATTTCTTATACAATTACACCTTCATTTTTATTAAAATGTAGTGACGCTCCACCCAATAATTTTCTCCTGAATTCTTTAAAAACTTTTTTTTTTTTTTGATAAAGTCGATATTATTAATTCATTTGGTGAGTTGAACGCGGGAAGTTCCTTACCAAATATAATTTGCTCTAGATTCCAGAGAATTTTTAATTCTAAATTAAGTCCATCTAAAATATTGTATAGGTATAGAAAATTATTTCAAAGAAAAAAATATTTACCGTTAAAAAGTTTTATTATGTACTGAAAAATTGGATTCTGTCAAAAACGAAAGACCAGTCTTTTACTCCAGCTCTTGGCATCAGCATATAACTCTTAAAATACATTTCTTTAGATATCATACTCGTAACTCGCATATATTACAATGTACCTACCTAGTCCATACTCTATATAGATAATAAGAAATAGTATAAAAATTGTATTCATTGAAGGTTATTAATTTATGAAACTAACGATAAACAGGATATTATCCTAAAATATCCCAGGTCATATGACCTATATGTACAAAAAGTGGTTAATATTGATAATTGATACCTATTTTTAATGAGCATAGATAATATTATATAGTTATATCATAATTAATTTATGTGTATTATAGGTGACAAGTGTGTATTTTAATTTATATATCAAAAGTACAGGACAAAAATAATTTATGATATTATATTATTATAGTGAAATGGACACAACGAAGTTAGATATATTTACTTTTCCAACAGCATAATAAGCAGTCGTGGCCGAGCGGTTAAGGCGTCTGACTAGAAATCAGATTCCCTCTGGGAGCGTAGGTTCGAATCCTACCGACTGCGAGTAAATTTTAAAATTTTCTTAAAATTTTATAATTTTAAAATTTATTATCAATATATGATGTATAAGTATTATCATCAAGATAATTTTTTTACATAATGGATCACAATGTATAAAATATAAATATGATGTGTAAATATATTATCAAAATAACAGAAACAATATTTTATACTATTATACAATCAGGGCCGGATTATTATCATTCCAAATTTCCAACCCAACAAAACTTAGACATACAAAATATGATTTTATATTCTGAGAATGATTTGTTAAAATCATAAGACGTAAATGAAGTACTAATAGAGAGTTGGCTTCAAGTAAAGCAAGAAAAACAAATTTATTTGATAAAATGGTTTTTGTTTGATATATGTTGTAAATACTATTAATACTAGCTGCTAATAAATTTAAAAGTTATTATAAAAATTTGAATCTGAATTAATAAAATATGAAGAATTAACTTTTATTATTGGGTACTAAAATGAGTAGGTTTATAGGAATAAATTACATTTACCTATCATTATTCATTTTTAAATCATTTTCGTTTATATAAGACATCGCATCAACCCCCCCTCCCTCCCAAATAGGTATTGAGCTGTGGATTAGGCGAAAAGTTATATTATAATCAAGCCATCAAGGTGCTATATGTGTATATAACTAAAATAAAAAATAGAATTTTCAAGTTCATAACACGGATATGAATTATCTTTTCTAAACTGTACTGTATAATATAGTCGTATAGAGATATATGTGTTTGTAATAATATATTTATTTTGACCATAATAAATTTCGGAATTTGTCGAATTACTATGGAAAAAAGACATAACATTTACCAACAAAACGTCATTATTATTCCTAATGTCAAGGAAGATGTCCAGACACAACCCCCCCCCCCCCCAAATTACGAAAGTACGAAAATGTACAAATTATTTTATAGTTAAGTACCTACAGGTTTATAAAATGTTCAGTTCTTATAGCTAACGATTGAAAATTTAAAGGTATCTTATAAGTAGTTCATACTGTTACCAAAAAATAAAGAAATATAAAAACACAGTTATTCTTTTAAAGATATTTCAAGTTCAAGTTTGGACGAAATTAGATATTTAAAAATTGAATTTAACAATTTTAGTTATTTTTTTGTAATTTATTTAAATATATTATTATAATATAGGCTTAGGTACTATAGTAACTGGCAATCCATCTCCGCTCAGAATCGTTTTTCGAATACAATGATATTATAATATCACTAGCTGATCCCGTGTACTTCGTTACCCGTTAAATGTACAAACAGTATATGACTCAAACTTTGTTAAATGCGCTATTTAATATTCGGTGTATGATGTTCTAGATTTATTTTAACTTTTCTTTTGCCCGGAATACAAATTTTAATTCACAGCAGTATATTATCAGGTAGGCAATCTATCTGCGGTAGATCGCGGACCTCGTGCTGTTTGTACATAAGTGTATGATTTAACTCTAAAGTATCAAAATTATACAAAGTTAGTAGGTTTTACTCATTTACACATACGGTGAATTACCTAATATAATCAATTAATACAAAATCCTAACCTAACTTAACCGTACTAAAATCCGATGAATAAAAAAAACCAAATTTAACCCTTTTTAAATTAGAATATATTCTTCCCGGAGGTCTTACCTACACACAAACATTAATTTATATAGGTATACATATATAATTATATATATATTGACAAAAAATAATAATACAAATCAACAAACATGCCCGAAAGGTTATTCGCAACCAATATAGCAATATATAATACACTACCTATTATTACTTTTAATTTTATTTTTTTCTGGACAACTCTTATTACTAGGGCCAACACTTGTATGCATTTGCATATTTTTATTGGTTGGTCAAAAAAATAGCTAGTTAATACCAAAATTTGTTTTATAACCTAACGATGCTGTATACAAAATTTTATTTCGCATATTTTTGCATATTATGGTATTTTTGCATTTTTAGGGCATATTTTAGCATTTAGTATATTTTTGGAGCATATTTTTGGATTTAATATCTTAAAAACTCGGGAATTACAAAATATTAATTTGTTTCACTCATATACCTTATTATTGATACTTCAGCTCATTTATGAAAAGTGGTTATCTAATCTTACAACAATTATATGTCCGTATATCGGTAACAGTATCGCATAGAGATAATTTATCTCAGATAAATATCATATTATATTATATCGCACCTATTACAGTCGTCAGTCGGTCTTTATACTCGTGTGGTGCGTTATTAAATCGACCGTTTTAAAATGCCGAAAGTGAGAACTTCCAACACTAGTCGTATCAATAGTTACATCTCTGAATTTGGAGAAAATATATTTTCTTCGGATGGGAATATATTGTTTTGTAAAATATGTGAGGCAAAGGTTACATGTGAAAAACGATTTACAGTTTTACAACATCTTAAAACGTCTAAGCACTCACGTGGTATTCAACGACTCGGCGACCAACAACAAAAGACTCAACAACTTTTACCTACTACATCAAAAATTAATTCTTTCAATAAAGATTTGTGCAAAACGTTGTTAGCAGCCAATATACCATTAAATAAATTACAAATTACCTATTTTCGTTCGTTTCTGGAAAAGTATACGCATAAAGATATTCCATCAGTATCTTTATTAAGAAGTACCTATGTCAATGAGTGCTATAATGAGACAATGGACGCCATACGAAAAGAAGTGCTTGATAAGAAAATCTGGATTTCGATCGACGAAACTACTGACGTACAATCTCGTTATATTGCAAACGTAATTATTGGTATTTTAAATGCCGATGAACCAGGTAAAATATTTTTAATTTTTTCCGGTATTCTCGAAAAAACCAACCACTCTACAATATGTCAAATTGTTGATAAAGCTCTTTTTACATTATGGCCTAATGGAATCCGACATCCTGATGTACTTTTGTTTTTGAGCGATGCCGCTCCATATATGGTCAAGGCAGCTAATTGTTTACAAGCTTTTTATCCAAAAATGGTCCACGTTACTTGTGTGGCCCATGGGCTACACCGGGTGGCAAAAAAAATTCATGGTCAATTTCCAAAAATTGACGAACTTGTCTCAAATACAAAAAAAATATTTTTAAAAGCGCCAAGTCGTATTGATTTGTTTAAAACTGAGGCTCCAGGTATACCATTGCCTCCAACGCCTATATTAACAAGATGGGGTACATGGATTTCTGCTTCAATGTATTATTGCGAACATATAGAAGCTATTCGAAATGTAATACAGAAATTGAACCCTGAAGACGCCGTTTCAATAGACAAAGTTCAAAAATTAATTTCTCAAGATCAAGTTGAAGCAAATTTAACTTTTATTTATTCAAACTATGGATTTTTACCAACTACCATAACATCTTTAGAAAGCCAGAATGTTTTACTAGCTGACTCAATTAAATTAATAGAAACTGCGCGAAGTAAAATATGTGAAGTTAGTGGTACAAATGGCACTGATATTAATAAAAAATGTGAAGATGTTTTTAAAAAAAATAATGGTTTTCATATTCTTACGAAAATTTCTAAAGTATTATCCGGTGAAGTATCCACATTAGAAGGTATTCCAGAAAATTTGACCAGCAACGATTTGTTACATTATAAATACGCACCTATTACATCCGTTGATGTAGAACGTTCCTTTTCACGCTACAAAAATTTGTTAACGGACAATCGACGCTCAATGCTGTTTGAAAACTTATACAAATCATTAATTGTTCAATGTAATAACATCGGGTAAAAATTAAAATGTTTATCATCTGATTAATGTTTTTGTTTTTTAATTTTAATTTTTTAATTTTAAATATTTTTTTAATATCACACATTTTTGTAAATCATTATTCATTGGCAATAAATAATAATATTGTATTATTATAGTATAAATTGTATAATACATAAAAAAAATAAATCATTTAATCATTTTTTTACAATAACATTTTTTTTAGAGCATATTTTAAGGGCATATTTTGGTAATTTTTAGCGCATAACTGCATACATATTTTATAGATTTTTAGGGCATATAATTGTTGGCTTTACTTATTACTTAGGGTTAGGGCCGAGTATGAAAAATAGATAGTAGCCGATTCTCAGACCTACTGAATATGCATATAATATTTCATAAAAATCGGTCAAGCCGTTTCGGAGGAGTATGATAACTAACATTGTGACACGAGAATTTTATATATTAGATTGAAATAAAATTGAACACCATCAATTACAACAACCACACTCCACACGAGTATACACGACACCTAATGTAAGGCAAATCGATACCTTTATTTTTTTAAATATTCTATTTGGGAATTTTTAGATATAAGTACGTAAACAAAACTTTTATTATTTATTGTCCATATCATTTTTTTGTACATTTAACTAATATCAATTTTTTATTTGACAGGTCTTTCTGTTACACTTTGTATGGTTTTAACTAATATTATAATAATATATTAATTTAATATAGGTACACCACAACGACGTTAGATGTATTTACTCTTCAATTAATGTTATCAAGCAGTCGTGGCCGAGCGGTTAAGGCGTCTGACTAGAAATCAGATTCCCTCTGGGAGCGTAGGTTCGAATCCTACCGACTGCGAGTAAAATTTTTTAATTTTTTCTGAAGTGAACAATTTAATGTTATAATATTTTATATTCCAAAATTATTTAAAAATCATGTAGAAAATGTTTTCACATAAAACTTATGGACTGTTTATATTTTCTGGAAATTTTATTTTATAAGGTATTATATAAATTCTTATACACTTCATAGCATATTACTACAATATTATGAAGATGTCACATTTTATACTTTTTGTTATATTTTAATTTTAAATCGAGTTATGAATATTTTAAGATGTACAAACAATTTAAAATTGTTTAATACTCATAACTCGCTTTACAATTAAAGTATAATAAAAGCCTATGAGACGCCCTAAAATATATTCACGCTAATTTTTGTGTACATTTTATGTAATCGGACTAATTGTTAGTGAATGTTTTCCTTTGGGCCTTTTTCATAAATTTCACAGTAACAATAATTTAGCCTATCCACCCTTGGTATCAACAAATTCTTATTATCATACGATATTTATGATTTTTTTTTTAAAATGTTTATAGACTTTTAAAAAAAAGCTGGTAACCGTGAGAACACAAATTACCGTTTTCATTATTTTTTTTTTTGTTGTTGCTTTGTTTCCCGGCGCTTTTGAAAACTATTAAGAAATTTTTACTTTTGACCCCCCAATGTACCAATTAGATTGATTCACTTTCCTATTAGAAAAGATACTACTGAAGAAAATCTAAGCATTTTTACTGTCCTATAAAATGTGATGACAGACACAAAAAAAAAAAAATAACAAAACAGACATCATAAATACGTTTATCACTTTACTCAGAATCTAAAATTAGAAACTAAAAAGGTGGGTAAGTGGATGTCGCCCTGCTTTACAGTAGGTTACAAGTGGGTCACTGATCACTGTAATGGATGGTGTTTAATTTTAATTCAATGATATAATATCATTGTATAAGAAAAACGATTCTGAGCGAAAACGGTCAGTCAGCCTATGATATTACCAAGTCTATTTGATGATAATATTATTATTGTTGTGAATAAAGTAATTTATATATAACCTATTTACGTTTCATCTTGTTTTAAATTTTTAATCCTTAGCTATAAAGGTTGAACATTTTATACATTTTTAACTACAAAATAATTATTATACATTTTAAATTTGATAAATTTTGTCAAAATTCAAACTTTAAATTCTTATAAAAAAAATTGTGCTAATGTATTTTTAATATTTTTCAACTGCTATTTTAACAATATATCAGGAGCCCTGCTTTACATTTTCACGTTTTTTTACCAACAAATACAATTGTATTGATATTTATAGAAAAAAAACTAAACAAATTAAAAACTGACAATATCCGTAAACGACTCAAAAAGAGTCAAAATATTTTCAACATTTTAAGGTATGTACAAAATGAAAATATAAACATTCAGTAAAATGTTCATGTATCTACAGTTATTCGTTTTTTTAAACCAAAAACCAAAATCGATTTTTCGTAAAAGTTCACGTTTTTTCTTAATTTCTTTTTCGTTTTTGCACTTACTAGATTCACTTTCTCATTTATTTGTATATTTATATGATATACATTAATGTATATTAACATGATATTGATAATTATATAAAGTGGATAATTTTGACTTAAAGTTCAAACTATAACATAAATACCTAAAAGATGCATTTTTAAGTATATATTTTTTCATTTTAACTTTATATTTTACTTGGTTTTGAATTCAATATATTTGGTACTTCGTCCCCAGTACCTAGCAATGCTTATATTAGATATATAAGTTAGGGTATATGCTTAATATATTATTATATAGCATTTAATTATTACATACATAAACAACAATTTTTTTTAAATCTTCACTAAATAATAATTTAAATGAACGACCAGATGAATGAAACAATTTTATTCAGAACCTGAACATACCTCATTAAAAAAAAAGTGAACAACTCCGTATTTTAAGCATTGAACGTGAACAAGAATACAATTCAATTTTCTATTAAACTTTCCGAACACTGCATTTTAGATACCAACATTTAAAAAAGTATAATAAATGTATATGCATAGGGGAAACTATATATATTAATAGGTTCTTTTGAAAATATTGTTACTTCATCAGACATTGTGAAATAGATTAAAGTTACGACTTATGTTACTTGTTACTTAGGTACTTAAAAAGTTAAAACCAAACCTAATTAGTAATTAGTTATGAAAAAGGAGTTAATCGTGAATAGAATATTTAATATATTATACAAGTCTAATTAGTCTTATTATTCACACCAACTTTAGTTTAGATGGTGATTATTTTATATATATTAACAGGAATACAATAAGTCGATGGAGGGTCGGATGTTGTGTGTATGTAGATACATATAAAGGAATGAAACCAACGCCCAAACATGGGTCTTAACATTGATCCGATAGCGCGCTAGCGCGACCCCCTGAACCTCTCCCAGTCACGAGTCAGTACTTCGTACGATATATACGTAGTACGCACCGATCGAGTTGCGTGTTCCACATGCCGGTCATGTGGATTGCCAGGGTTGGCCGTGAGGTGAAAAATTCCGCAAATTTATACAATTATGACAGAAGGAAGACCGAAGAACTACCGACAATTTCGGTAAGTGCACAGTCCAACAATGTTTATAAAACAGCAACAATGCAATACATTCTTTTGTTTATTGTATATCACAATCACAAATAAAACAAAATACCTACCCTACACAGAGAAATATTAGGGTCTCACAACCAATGCATTTGTTATGATTTTATTTTTGCTACATTTGTTGTAATACATTGAATCAATTAACTTTTACTAAGTTATGTTCCATCTATATTTAGTTCAAGTCTTAAGATTAAAATATCTAATTCTAAAGTGTCACTTTACCTAATATATAATTTGTTTTTTTTTTTTTTTTTCACAGCCTTTTTATTAATTCCACTTTTCATTCTAACAACCAAATAAGTAATGACCATTTATTATTTTAATGTGGGTAATATTCTTGTTTTGCATATTACTAGCAATTGCCTTAATATAATCATACATTTTATACGTATATATAAATATTACATTTATAAAAAAAAGCACTTACATAAAATGTTTAAAATAATAAACTTAAAGGTAGTAATGGCAATACACATTATTTAATTTAATTTTACTAACTATATAAATATAAATATAAATATACATTTTTCCATTTGCAATTTACAAGAATATTTCAAACGGTTATTCTATCTACTCATCCATTCAAGTCTCCAACACTACTTACGCCTTCTCAATTATAACAGTTTATAAAAAGAAAGATTCCATGAAAGATTCTTTGAATATATTTTATACATAACCATATAACTATTATAACTAGTATTTATAATAATATTGTGTACAATTTACGTATTTATATAATTTATACAAATGCAGTAGATTAAGCAATTATGTGTTTTGTAAAAATAAGATAATGGAAATATTTCTGTTTACAAAGCAAAAGTTGGAATAATAACCTTTTACTTCAAAAGGTTTGTATAATTCCTACTTTTTACTGAATGTACGGACACTTAGAAAAAAATATTATTTTATTAATTTTATTTAAAAATAAAAAAAAAATTTGATTAATTAACTCCTTTTAGGATACCGCTGTGTATATCGAAGCAAAATCATATTAAATTTTAATTTCTAGAAATCTCGCGTGGAGTTTCCCCCTGAGTCTCGCTTATGGTTATGCGAACAGTATATTATCAGTTAACCAATCTACCTGTGTTAGATTACAGAAACACTGAAGTTGGTGATAAGGCAAATGAATCAGTCTATCAATTTTGTCCATGTTTACCCCTTTTAACCCCCGTAGAATTGAATTTTGAAAAATCCTTTCTTAGTGGGTGTCTACATCATAAAACAAAACTACTGTCCAAATTTCATACTCAACTTCAGCTATTCCGGCTAGGCGATGATGAATCACTCAGGACAAGTCATTTTATATATATAGATATAAAGATATATTAAAACTTAAAATTAATAAAACCATAAACAATAGCACTTTACTTTATTATCTATTCCAAAAAATATTTTCATCATTGTATTGAGTAAACACTTTGGATGTTTTCCCAATTTATTTCTATACTTATAATATGAAGTGAATTTACTTTATACTTACATTATTGGTTAAAAAAAATAATTTCACCAACTGTAAATACCTATAATTCAGAATTTCTTAAATTTCAATTGATAAGATTTAAAAGAACCTAAAATAAATTTAAAGGTGATTAAATATAAATTATACACTTTTCAGCTTTTACTAATATCCATTTTTATTAAGAGGACGTCGCACCCGCATATGTTGTCTCCGTCTTACACGTGTACGATATAACAAATTTTAAGCTCAGCAGATCACGTTTAGCCCCGTTAACTTTAAAATTAGAGTGAATTGACTTCTTATACAATTTAAAGGTAAGAATATTATCTAGTGCATCTCATAGGCTTTTTGTTATATTTCAATTTTAAAGTGAATTATGAGTATTTTCAAATTGTAAATTGTTTATACATCTTAAAATACTCATAATTCGCTTTAAAATTGCCTAGACAATAATCTTACCTTTGGATTTTATAAAAGGTCAAATTATTCTAATTTTTAAATTAAAGGAGTTACACGTGTTCTGCTGAGCATGCAATATTCTAAATTACGCACTTGTAAGACGGAGACAACATATGCAGGTATCACGTTCTTTTAATATTAATTAATTAATTAATTAATAAATCTTTTAAATATAAATACGTTTTTAAATCTCACTTCAAAAAAAAAAAAAATTAATTCTAAATCCAAACAGAATTTTATAAATATGATCATTTTAATAACTGTTTAATTGAAACACATAGGCACGACTGTCAATTAATAAATCCGAGATAAAATCTGATTGAACACACAATTACTAAAATAAAGCACCTAGGTACTTTACATTAAATAAAATAATTTAGTTTTATATAAGAAACTTGAAACTATTTTAAATTTTGTTAGGTATATTGTAAAGTTTAACTATTAATTAGGAATAAGTTTATTATGAAATATTATTTAAATTCTTTAAGAAACACTAGTATTGCTTATTTAAAATGATTTAGGATAGAATTGTAATAATGCAATTGATACAAGAACCTTTATAAAAGTAAATAATAAAAAAATGTTTAATTCACTTTCAAGACAAAGTACTAAATAAATACTTCTCGACTAATGTTTATTTAATCTTAAATAAAAATAATATAATAATTAAAAGACAAACAATATTAATATACGTCCTATATGCAGTGCTTTCAGGAATTACTTTATTTTATGCTTTTACTGTTAAAAAGTATTAACTTGTGTTAGACATAATATCATACGTTCATATAAGCTACATAATACATAGTAATGTATTAAAATTGTAATTTGTATCAAGGGCTCCAAAAGTCTAAAAAGTTACGTCCTACCTAAAACATCAGAATACAAAAATTTTGAGAAATCCTGGTTAGGCTTAAGGGGAATTAGGGAGAATTAGGGGGAAGGGGGATTAGGGGGGTAGATCCCCCAAAACTTTTTTTTACTGCTAACATTTTGATTAAAGTATTGATAATGACCATTCATGTTTGATGAAAACGTATACCCCCCCCCCAAACCAAATTCCTAATTACACAATGGTTAGGTTTCCTCTATTTAAGAGGACGCCACACTCACATGTTTTGTCTCCGTCTTATAAACGAGTAACATACCAAATTTAAGCTCAGAAATTCACGTTTTATGCCGTTAGCTCAAAAATTAGAGTAAATCGACCTATTATAAAACTTGATGCTAAGAACATTATCTATGTTTGTTGGAAGTTTTTTTACGATAATTCAGTTTTTAAGAGAGTTATGAGCATTTTTAATTTACATTTATTATACACACATAACTCACTTAAGAACAGAATGATCGTAAAAAACTTCCAACAAAACACAGATAATGTTCTTACCATCAAGTTTTATAATAGGTCGATTCACTCTAATTTTTAAGCCAACGGCATAAAAAGAGAATTTCTGAGCGTAAGTTTGGTATGTTACGCGTTTGCAACACGGATACAACACATGCGGGTGTGGAGTCCTCTTAAAGAATTTTTAGCTCCAAATCAAAATACTACATCACGTATGTTTTAAATCATATTGAAATTAATTATTATTTCTCTTGTCATATTTGTACGTTAGAAAATCAGGGCTTATCACATATTATAGATAATGATTACAAATTTATATCTGTACAATACATCATTGCAATAGATATTATTATAATAAATGGTTTATCATTTTCTACCTATCGGCTATCAGGCTACTAGATAATATTATCTTTAGCCGTGCTACATGGCTACCTATACATATTACTTATGATGACAAAAATATTTAAGTTGAAGGTCAATCACTATGACCAAATAATAAACTTACTTAGCCTAATGTAGATATTATACTTATGATACAAGTACCATTAAACACCATATAATTATACCATATATAAAACCAATATAAATATTACCAGACGTCCGACGACGACTGAAACCATTAACGGATGATAAATATTATTGAAAATCAAAAATAATAATACGGTTACTTTTTCAATAAATAACAACAGAACTTCAATAGAACTTAAGAAAACTGAATAACTGATAACAATAACACCTATGTTTAGAACCTATGTGTAAGACGGAGAAAACACATGCTTGTGTGATTTCCTCTTATGGCACCATAATAATAATATATCTATCATAGGCGCAAAATTGAGGGGACTAAGCCCTCCCCAAACTCAGCCGTATCCCCCCACAAAAACCTAGGACATACAATTTTAAAATGCTATATTGCAGGTCTGCTTGCCTTCAATATATTCAGCCCCCTCAAGTCAAAAGTTGACATTGCGCCTATGATACCTATGAGGACGCCACTCGGGCATTTACTGTCTCCATCTTAAAAACGTACAACATGGTAAATTTTACATTCACAATAATACATTTTACTCTGTAATTTCTAAAATTAGATTGGATTTATTTACCTCTTATAAAATTTAAAGGTAAGATTACTATCTAAGATTACTAATTTCGTAGGCTATTATTAATATTTTTATTAAGAAGCAAGTTATGATCATTTTTATATTATTCATTTTAAAATAAGCATAACTTACTTAAAAATAATAATATCAATAAAATCCTCCTAGATGGACTAGAGAATATTCTAACCTTTAAATTTTATAAGAGGTAAAATCACAATAATTTTAGAAACTACACAGTAAAATGTTTTATTGTAAACGTAAAATTTACCATGTTGTAGGCACGTTTGTAAGACGGAGACAACAAATTCCCTTGTGGCGACTTAATATAGTATAATATAGTGATTCACCAATCATAATCACCGCTCAATACGTAGGCACTCCACTCTTTAATCATTAAATAAAAAAATTATTCAAACTATACATTTTGGAATAAATTTTTGGTATACTTAAAGTCTAAAAACCATATTTTTAGATGGGTACTTGGATTTTTTAAGAGTTCAGGAATGTTCTCTTCCGTAAAAAATTAATTTTTTTCAAATGAGAACTCCTCTTTTTACGCTTAACTATTTAGCAGTTCATTTTTTTTTTATTGTAGAGCACCTAAACCGAATTTTAAAAGAATAATTTCTGAGTTATTAAAATATATGTACTATAGTCTATAAGGATCATAATCCTTCATAATATATAATATAATATAATATATATTATATACTTATAAATTCCAAAAATCAAAATTTAAATAAATTCATTATCAACAGGATATAGGGTGGATGGTAAATAAATTCTGTACAATATCGAAAAAATGTACACCACAATCTAATAAAAATATACTTACACTATTTATGAAAGTATTAAGAGTTATAATTAATATGTACAATAATCATGAATACCATACAAATATACAATAGAATAAAATGGATTATAATATGATATACCTACATATTATTATATATATTTATGTATAAATAACACTTTATACAATATGTGTAACGATAAAGGTAACAAGAAATATTTCGAACGCATGGCCTTGAATTCCATTTGGGATTTTTTTTACTGCATAAAGTAAAGTAAATAATAAAGGACTTAATATAACACATATTTTTTAAAAATTTAAATTTTTTTAAAAAAAATTCCATGCTTGCGCAACACAACAAATTTATTTTGAAATGTAGCCCCCTTTTTTGAATTTGAATTACATTAATTTTTTTAAGCAACTTTGACTTATAAAGTTTTTTGCATAAAAATGGCCTCATATCATACTTCTTAGAAACGCCGATATCAACAAAATATACACAATGAAAACACCATCACTAAAAAACCCCACACATTTCCTTCTCTTTTAACCCCCCCCCCCTCCCCCACATTTTTTCCACTAATAAATATATTATTTATATACAAAAACTGTAAAAACTTATTATAATGTGTACTTAACTCCCCGCCACCCATTTCATAATCCTGGCCAGTGGCGTGCCCAGCGGGGAGTTTAGGGGTTATATTTACCCTTAAATCCCCTTATTTGTGTCTTTGGTCCTACCCCCACAATGCATTTAAATGCTTTATTACTTATGACACCCCCCCCCCCCAATTGGAATTTCCTAGGCACGCCACTGATCCTGGTTACATAGGCAGTACCTATCAACATTAATGTTACATATTATAACATGAATCACAACACTTCAAAGTGTGTTTATTATGTTTTGGTATTGATTATAAATTATAATATAATATGAGCATTGAATACTAGCAATCAAGTGGTGACACGTCGATAAATACCAGGTGATGATGTTTTTTTGATGAGAAACCACTTACCACATTGCAATTTTTATAGATAATCTTTTATTATACTATTAAGAAGGAGGTGTGTGTGATCTATTATACCAATACAATTTTAGCACCACTTCTATTAATTGAACTCTAGTATCTAGTTGTGCTTATGTAGTTATGTGCCTAGCACACATATACGTAAATGGTTAAGGCGTTAACAATAATATGATGAGATATATTCATTTAAATCTGACTGTATTATATTTACCTGTTTCGAAACATAAGTTAATCAAAATAAAAGGGTAGCCGTCAGCGGAACTCGTGCAAATAATTGACTTAACTGTTTCGCACATCAGATGCAGCAGAGACGTCCACATCGCGAGTATAACATTATGGAGGAATTACAATACGACTATAATATATTATTTTGTACCTACGCGATGCCAAAGTTGGTTGGAACTAAACTTCCCAACGACGTCTTTTAACAACGGTTTCCCAGGCGGCCCGCGGACTTTTAATTATGCATCGTAGCGTGTTAATGTCTCGTGACTCGGGGGTGAGTGGGGGATGGATAGCGATTTGTTTATTTTTAATCTCGAAGAGGCATAAATAATACTGAAAGCCGAGAGGTATAATATAATATATTAGGTATAAGGTATGGAATATTATGTTCTAACCGGTCCGATAAAATCCAAGTTCAAAGGTTTAGGATTTTAGGTGGGTAATACCTAAAAAAAAATCATAAAATGCTCATGAATTATATGGTATCAAGGGCGGCCCTGGGGAAGGTAGGTCAACTGGGACATTTGTCCTAAACCCTATGCGCAATTATTAGAACACCTCATCTTGAGAAATTCAAATTTAAAAATATCGGCCCTGTGCATCAATACAAAAGTATTAATTGTAAGCGACAGTATTTATATTGTAATAATTACATCTAACATTATCGTAATGGTCTATATTAACAATTAATAAATTATAATAGTAAGTTTTAACTAAAAATAAAATATATCCGAATATTGTATTTATTTTTTTTTTATTAATAATTTGTAAGAGATACAGGACTATTTTTTAATTATTAATCATAATAAAATAATTATTTTTAATATTATATTAGGTATATATTATTATGAAATATAGTGTGTAGAAATAGGTACCTAAAACATCATAAACACCACACATGTATGACGTATCTACGGGTAAAATCTAGGGCCGCCCTCGGTTTACTGTGGATCCCCCTGCTCGAACTTTAATTGGAATTATTCGTGAATGTGGGAGGCGTGAGCCATGAACACAGCGGGCAATCCGTATACATCGTACGTACGAGAGTACGTCAAAGTCCATAAAAGATAAAACGTATACATAAATCGTTAATTCGCAAATAAGATCGTATCATCTGCAATGTGCGTTCAACAGCTGGTGTAGGTACCTCTACTGCAGTACTACACACAGCTGATGTACCTTCGTCTGTTAATATTTATATCCGAATACGCTACACTGTCGAAAATAAATTGTACCATTATAATATATAATCAGGTTCCTACTTACAACCTACTGCAGATAGGCTGCATATTATAATATTATTATATAGGTATAAGTCACATAATACATTAGGTATTTTCAAAATACATTTTTCCTTCGTCTCCCCCAAGACTAAATTTCGTAGCACTTACGTCGAACGTCCTGCAAATTCTCGTGATCCCGCCGGTGGTGACATCCCTGCGATGGTGAGAGAGTCCGAAAATTATGCGAGAGCGGACGACCAGATACGCCGCATTAGCAGCCATAGCGACCGCGGGACGTACAACCCAGCCGAACCAGAATTACGAACTGCGTCTTCCCGCCGCCTGTGGGAGACGCGTAGTCAGTCCCGCCACCCGCCCGCGCGTTAGTATCGCCACCAGCAATCCATCCGCGTGCGCGTGATAGTCCGGTCAGCCGCCGCCTCGAGTTGTCGACCGTAGGTTGTCGTCGTCCGCCGTCCGGTCGTAGTCGTCGTCGTCGTGATAAAACAACGGCCGCCAGTGCAGCCGTGACCCGGGACAGACGTGGGACACCACGCGACTCGTTGTACCTGCACTGTTTCCGAAAACAGCTGATCCGGGGCTCGACTTTTTTGCGTTATCATTTTGATAGCGACCGCTGCCGTCTTGACTTACATTATTGCAATTTTATAATTTCAGTCGTCCTCGGCCGTATTTTTTCACCCTCGTTCCATTTTCACACGTTCCCAATCCACAAGAAAATACCGTAAGTACTATATTATGTTTTTACCAAGTACCGTTTAAAACCACACACGGTACGCTGTTCTACGCTCCATCGAGTGTACTACGCGGTCAGCGATAACGGGTGATGAGGCTGACGACCTAGACGATCTCGTCAGGACTTCGCGATCGTTGGATGACTTCTGCGTTTTGCATGTTAAAAATTTGTTTTTTTTTTATTAAAATCGATAACTGTACGGAGTCCGATCGTCAGATTATTATTAGCCTAGATGTTTCCACCCAGTATCCAATAATGAGTATACGATAACATTTGACTAAATAGTTTAGCAATATTACTGGTATTTAATTATATATTTTATACTTAATTTCCCAGTCAATTGATATTACAGTAATTTTCATTACTACCTGTTACATATACGAGGTGATTTTTTAAACATGCTCGCCTCCATTTTTCCTTTTAATAGTAAATATTTTATTCAAATTCTGATTTTTAGACTTTCTAAGTATACCTAAAGACCATGTTTTAAAATGTCTGATATTTTTTATACTGTGTAAGAAGTGTCCTATGACGATACAAACTTCTATTTTTCAAATGAGAACCCCTCATCTTTTATTACAAATTATTTAGCAGATGATTTTATTGACAACTTTGATGTACCTATCTAATGAATAAAATTCTAATGAGTAGTTTCTAAGTTATTTAATTGTTTATACTAAGGTTAATACAATAAATGGTTTAATAAAAATGAAAACTATATGTACCTATTATTAGATGTAGTATTTATTATAGGTACTTTGATAATTCTTACAAATTGTTGCAGAATATGGGTGGAGATTTTGGACAGCTAAAAACTGACATCCGTGGAGTTGTTACCACCAAATTGTCTCCATTTGAGCAGAAAGCATTCAAAGGACTCTTTTCTCATGGAGTTCCCAATGCCATTAAAAGGACAGCCTCTAATATACCATACATCGTTCCACCAATGATTATTGGTTATATTGTCTACGATTGGGCTGTGCATGCCCATCATGAAAGTTTGAGGAAGAACCCTGCTGATTTTGCCAATGATCAATAACTTTTTTTTTAATTATACTGATTTTGTAAAAGTTAATCATATTAAACTACTGTAGAAAAAAATGTGTTTATCAAAAATGATTATTTGTAAAGTAACAGGCAACAGTAAAAATTAATAAAATGTATTGATTTGTTATTAGCTGAAATAAGTTACCTTAATCATTAAATGAATAAAAATAAAAATGGTTAAACGTAACAAACAACTTTTATTTATTTATAATATACTTGGAAATTAAAATTACAATTATTGTGTAATGTATAAGCAATAATTAGATGAATGGCAAATGCCCAGTATAAATATAATATATCAACATTTGTGTGTGTGTGTATGTAGTACAATATAATGTTGTCTACATAATATTAATTACAGTAAAGTAAGCATTATCATCAGTTTTTAGATATTTTTAGTAAAAAGCAAGTTTTAAGTAAAGAATATTACTACAATTTAAAATGTTTATACTTCATGTAACATAATTGTGCTACACTACTATCTGTGTTGGTTAAAATTTGAAATCAACTTATTTTTTAGCTGAGATATTTCAGATTCAATGGAATATTTTTAAAAAATGTGATATTACAAAAACTATCGAACTCCATAGAGTATATGTACATAAATATATTATATTATTAATTCAAAGCTGTCATGTTAACAAATTTCTTAACTCATTTTGTCAAGTTAATATAGATAAATTTAAGTTAAATTGAAAATAATGAATAAATAGTAACTGAACCAATTACAATCAGTAAATTTGAATAAAAGTGTAACATACACAAAAACAAGTATAAATAGTCAAAATAATACATATAACTTAATTCCGGTTTTATATGTGATTATGATTGTTATAAATATGCATAGCATGCAAACATGTACTAAAAAAGTCAAAATATACAGTAGGTACAAAAACAAAAATGTGATTTAATTTTAGTTAGTAAGTATGAGCATTTTAAATTATACATAGTTAAAACTTGTAAACTAAGAATACATTTAATTTTTGAGTATACAATGAAGAAACCAAATATATAGTATTTTAGTAATCAAATTTAGTACATTATTAATGTGAAAAAATAATGACAAATGTATGTTAATTTGAAAAACAATAAGTTACCTACCAAAATATGTAAGTACCATAGTCTGTTCCAGTTTAATTCTGTTAAATTATGGAGATCATTTCTAAGAATATACTTGTAGGATAAAATACTACGTGTCTACATTCAACATCAACAATGGTTAATGGTTGTTATTTACATTTGAAATTGGGTAGTATATCGTGTGAATAATTTGTAAGAGACAAATCGTTTAAATTATTACTTCTACCTTGATGTATTTTTAAAATGTCTATTAAAACTATTAATCCTTGATTGCTACCTACTTAAAACATTTTTACATTTTGTGTTAATTATTCTATTACTCATATGAAATTGTTTTTAATTTTTTGAAGCTTTGATCAGATAACATTTGAAACATAAAATATTTGATATGATGAATAAATGTAATAATTTTTTTTAATTCATTAGCTTTTTATTTTAGTCATATTTTTGTGTTTTTTACTCACCTCTTTTAATAGTAACCTGCAAATATGCAAAAACGTACAAAACATGCACTGAAGTCAGAATATGTAAAAATATACTATTTAAATATTTGTTATTTAATCAATCCTGTAACGATTTATAGGCACTCATTATGTTATGATTATGTAATTATATGATTATATCATTATAATTTGATAATGTTATTAGTACTTATTACTTATTATTGAAAGATTTGAAATTAATTTGTTTCATGTTTGGATGAAATTTATTGTAGTTTTATATGGAAATTTATATACCTACGTTATTTTAATTCCCATCGACATCCAGAAATGGAGCATTTGACAATTTGACAGTCTAAAATGTATTAGTATTTACAAAACATTAATAAATCATAAACCATAATAAAATATTTAATCTTTAATTAATTTAAATACTAATTCAAATCATTTTAAGTGGTCCCGTGGCAGTACAAACAATGGTTGTTGCGTAATAACGAGAATAATGAGATTATATATATAAACGGTTTCACTTGGAACAAACTTGCGATTTGGCGAGTACCTACATTATTTACAGCAGAATTTACCAAATGTCAAATGTTTACAATAGGTAGGTAATAAGTATATAGAGGACTAGAGGAGAATATTATTTGTGTCATACCGTCATAATACCCGTGCCCATAGGTAAAGTTTTTATTTTTTTAAATAAATTAAACAAAAAAAAAATTAACCCATACGAATAAATAATTTGAACTGTCTAAGTTCTCAAACAGTAAAACCTTTAAATTTCAATCGTTCAAAATAGTACCTACCTACCTATCTATCAACCTCGTGGTTATTTGACATTTTACAAATACTGAAATACATTTTTTTTTTTTAATGGTGTAAGTTGTTATACACTCATACAGTCATACCCACCTATTTAATTATACCTATTATCACTTAACTATCTTTAAATTATTTTGTATAACTTAACAAATATGGATATTAGCCACAGAATCTATTATTGCATCTATTCTGTGTATAAACTCTTTACCCGAGCTTGAAACCGCTTCCGGAAAAATAGGTTACGACTATTACGACGTCCATAGGATTCGAAAAATTTGTTTAAACCTGTGACCAGTTTTAAAATTTTTAAAAATTTTAAATTGTGGTAATCTACAACTACATATTGAGCAGTGTTGGGAAAGTTCATTTTAAAAAGGGGCTCGTTCCTCGTTTCTGTTGCGAAAAAGGATCGTATTCCGTTCCTTTACATTTTTTTTTTATGATCTGAGCGGCTGTCAATGGTATTTTATGTGGACAACTTTTAAACCAGAAATAACCAGCAAATTTTTATATTCGTTATAATAAAACTAAATATTTACTTTCAAAATTAACAGAAAATGGCAAAACAAAAGAGTTTCTAAGGAGCACCGATTTTTAACAAAAATGATTTGATTTATTAATTGTTTCAATGTTGGGATGTAGTATGTACTATGTACTATGTAGGTAGTAATTTAATATTTACTAGCGACTGAAGAAGTGATACCAAATAACCAACACTAAATATATTCTAGAAAATATTATTATTACTGTTATATAATCAGGGCTCATAACTTCTAGCATTTGTGTGAGCTATAAATTTGTTTCAGATAACCAAGAAGCTAAATACGAAATTGTATGTTACATATTTTTGCATATTTCGAAATTTAAGTGCTTTTTTTTCTATTTTTCCTACTATTTTCCCATTATTTTTGCTTAATATTTATTATTATTTTTTTTTCAGTTCCGTTGCCTTTAAAACATTTTTTTCTTAATAATAACAAATTTTTCTTCTTGTAATATTATAGTATAACTTTGAAACTTGTTCAAACATCTCACAATTCGATGTAACTTTCAAGGTAAATATATGTTTAAAATTATTTAAAAACATATAATTATAGCTTATAATTTATTATAATAATTTTTTTTAACAGAACAATCGCAGAATAAATGAGTCCATGAATCAATAAACAATAATTCAGTAATATTAGGTATTCCAATTTTTTTTGTTATAATAAAACCATAAAAATATTTTTATACAAATATTTATTTTTTTTGCATATTTTAGTATTTTTAATATTATTCATTTTTTTAGATTCTGAGTGAAACGACGAATGTATTGATTTTACAATGATGTGTGTTTTTTTTTTTTAATTTTTTAATTTCATCACGATTTAGGATAGTAAAACTGCTTCGATTTTCTTCAACAGTACCTATCTTGTTCGATGAGAAATTGAATCTAGTTGGTGCACTTTCAAATTTTAAATTTCCTAATAGTTTTCAAAAACGACGGGAAAAACAACATAAAAATTAAGGAAAAACTAAAATTTTTAAACAAAAAAATTTTAGTGGTTTTCCACAAAATCGATTTTGGTTTTTGATTTAACTCTAAAACAAATGAACGTATATACATGAAATTTTCACTGGATTCAATGGAAATTTTCACAACGTGGTTGTTTATATTTGCATTATCTATACACGATAATATTTTCAAAATATTTTGATTTGTTTTGAACTGTTTAGGGACATTTTCAGTTTCCATTTTTATTTAGTTTCTTTTCTAAAAATATCAATAAAATTGTATTTGTTGGTTAAAAAGTTTGAAAATTTAATAGAAGGCTCCTAGTATATTGTTTCAAAGGCAGATAAAAAATATTGAAAATCCTTAGTTTTTTTTTATAAGTATTTAAAGTTCAAAAACTGACAAAATATGGAAAAATCACGAAATTAGCAAATTATTTTGATTTAAGAATTCGTAAACATTTTTCTTTTTAAATCTAAGATTTTAAAATGCAATACAAGATTCCTTATAAGATTATCTACCTTTATCAAAAATAAAATGTGTATAAGAAAGTCAAATTAAATTTTTATGATCGTTTGAAATTAAAATTTTTACAACATTGGATATTCACTCAATTTGTCATATAGCGATTTCCTTATTTTGTTGTAATTCAAAAACGAATAACTGTTGATACATGAAAATTTCACTGAATGTTTATATTATTATAGATTAATTATATAGTATTTCCTATACACCATACAATTTTGAAAATATTTTGACTCTTTTTGAGCTGTTTACGGACATTTTCATATATCAATTTTTTTAGTTTTTTTTTTCTATAAATATCAATCAAGTTTTATCTGATGGGCCAAAAAGTGTAAAAATTTAATATATTGTTAAAATAGCAGTTGAAATATCAGTTGAAAAATATTAAAAATACATAGGCACAATTTTTTTTTTTAATTATTTAAAGTAGATTTCGACAAAATTTAAATAACTATTTTGTAGTTAAAAATTTATAAAATGTTCACCTTTTATATCTAAGGATTGAAAATTTAAAACAAGATTCTACGTAAGTAGTTAATTCTGTTCCCAAAAAATCTAAAAAATACATTAGCACAGTTTATTTTTATAGTCATTTTAAGTTCAAATTTGGAAGAAATTACATAAAAAAAAACCTAAAATAACTATTTTAGTTATTTTGTTGTTATTGTAGATAAGTATATAATATGTCTTACACCTAGACTGATATACCGTCTCCGCTCTGAATTGTTTTTCTTATACAATGATATTATATCATTTAATTCAAATTTAATACCATCCATTTTACAGCGACCCGCTTGTAACCAACTGTAGTAGGTACAGCAGACTCAGCAGAGCACCTTCTTTATTTTTGTGTCTGTCATCACTTTTTAGGACAGTAAAAATGCTTGAATTTTCTTCAACAGTATCTTTTCAGATAGGAAAATTAATCTAATTGGTACTTTGGGGGGTCAAAAGTAATAATTTACCAGTAGTTTTCAAAAGCACCGTGAAAAACAAAATAAAAATTAAGGAAAAACGGGAATTTTTACACTAAAATCTGTTTTCGAGAAAATCGATTTTGGTTTTTGGTGCAACTCTTAAACAAATGATCTTAGGTACATTTTGACTGAATGTTTATATTAGCATTTTCTATACACAATAACATTTTCCAAATATTTTGACTTATTTTTAGCTGTTTACGGACATTTTCAAATTTCCATTTATTTTTTAGTTTTTTTTCTATAAATATCAATAAAATGTTATTATTTGGGTTAAAAAACGTGAAAATTTAATACAAGGCTCCTGATATATTGTTACAAAAGCAGTGGAAAAATATTAAAAATACATAGGCACAATTTTTTTAAAAGCATTTAAAGTTTGAATTTTGACAAAATGTATTAAATTTAAAATGTATAATAATAATTTTGTAGTTAAAAATGTATAAAATGTTCAACTTTTATAGCTAAGGATTAAAAATTTAAAACAAGGTTCCACGTAAATAGGTAATATAAATTACTTTATTCACAATAGTATGATCAAATATACTTATAGTAATATCATAGGCTGACTGACGCTCAGAATCGTTTTCTTACAGTACACAATGATATTATATCATTGAATTCAAATTTAACATTATCCATTACGGTGACCCACTTGTAGCTTACTGTACTGCAGAGAAACACCCATTGCACACCTTTTTTTAATTGTATCGCTTGCCGACGAGATAGATAATAACAGAACCTTTAATACGACTCACGAACCTTTAAAGGTGGGAGTATAAATAAATAAGTAGGTAGGTTTTTAAGGAAAATATATTACTTTATATATAAATATAACTATATAAGTCGATCGATAAGTATTCTGTAAGTATTTAATAAGTAGGGGCGGATTCCTACCAAAATACAAAAACTCTACCTCGTGTCCAAGGTTGAGTGTATATTTCTTATCAAACTAGGTAAATTTTTTATAGAAGCCTAATTGATTTTTTGGTCTATATAGCCGTGGCTAGTGCCTAGGATGTCTTAACTTCATAGGTCATATTTTTTAACGTTTTGATAGTCTTAAACACCTAACTGTTACATACTTACATAGTTACATGTACAAATACAGGTTATTGATTTCCTACATTTTAACTTTTAAGAGTCAGTACCTATACCTACCTGTATACCATTATCATATCAACAAATATTGTATTAAAAATTAGCACAACTTTTACAGGGAAAAAATCGGTTGACTCAGTAAGTACGAAATATTCTGTCATGTAAATACTAAATTGTAATATTATGAATTAGGCAGGTTGGTATTTGTTAGAAATTATAATATAATACTATGCTTACCATGCATTTAATTATGTAATCGAGATCATTTCATTTGTTTCCGTACAAAGTAATATAAACTATATTGGCCTAGTACACTGTATACTATCAATTGTTTCTGTTGCTACGGGTGAAAAAAATCAATAATAATGGGCCACATATTAGCATATTGTTTTTTAACAGTAATATTTGTATATTGAACTTTAACTTTGTACAATATTAATTAACTATACAATTAATATTTTATTACCTATCTTATTAAGTCTTATACGTCATATTACTTAGGTAACTGTAACTTTATTTTTTTTCATATCCAATGAATAGAAATCAGAATGAGTCCGTTTTACATTCTAAGAATGGTTCATATCCCGAGTATGTTTGTATTATTTATTACATGCTAATGTAACTAACTAATATGTAAATTGCTTTTTTTAATCACTGCTTATTAGAGAAATTGTTGGGCAATACATAATGGAGTTGCCTGTATTTGGTAACAAAAAAATAAACAGTACTCAGAACCAGCAGCGTAAGAAGAAGAAAGTTTTAAAACCAATACGTTTACATACATTGTCGGCTACCAGAAGAAGACAATGTAAATTAAGAAATTAACTATAGTTGTAATACTTGTATGGAATTTATTTTGTTCAACAATGTTTGACAGGCACATTAAATACACCATATCAAACCACTTATACTAGCCATACTGGAACCCAATCAAACAGATCAAATGTCAATAGTTTACTAATCAACGATCATATATTGAGTATAAAAAAACTAGAAAATGAACTGACTGAAGCACATATGAAAACGCGTGTGAGTTTATTTAAAATATAAAACCATATACTTAAAACAATAATCAATATACATGTTAATAATTTAGGAACTGATCGTAGAAAACCGTTTATTGAAAACATTAGAGAAGCGGCACGAAAATGCATTATCTATGTATGAAGGTAAACAAGCCAAGCTACCACAAGTAATTAAATCATATGAAGAGGAAATACGCACATTAAAAAGCCAAATACGTCATATTAAAATTTCATTTAAAGAAATGGAAAATAGATATAAGTCACAGAACATTGAATTAATATCCTTACAAAAACAGTACAAACACCTTTTTGGTTTAACTCAGAATAAACAGCTTAGTAAAAAAGAAAAACTATCAGATCAATTAGAAGAAGCTCAAAGTACAATAAAAAAACAAGATGACAAAATTTTGGTAAATCTTTATTTTGTACAATAATTAATAAGTAGTTATAAATATATTTTTTTACTTTATATTTTAGAATATTATGAAAAAATTAGAACTTCAAAATAAATCTCATAGGTATCATATGAACGTAGAACATATTAAAATCAAAGAATTACAACATGAAGTCAAACGTTTAGAAGAAGAAAACAAAAATCTAAGATTAAATTTGGATAAACTTAAGAATAAAAATCATGGTTCAAGACAAAGTTTTACAAAGGGAATAACTGAAGACTCGATAAGCATAGTATCTCGGTAAGTCAATCTAGTATTTTTTTGTAAACCTTAATATATTTATAAATTAAATAGTGTATTAAAGCCTATACCAACAATACATGATGGACAAGGTGATGAAATAGATGAATCTTTTTACAAAACTAATGGGTCAATATCCCCTAAACCAGAATCATTTCATGAAGATTGTGAAGAAAACGGTAGATATTCAACAAAAAACTATCAAATTAACACAATTAAGCAGATAAAAAAGAGTAC
This sequence comes from Macrosiphum euphorbiae, assembly GCA_949089665.1. NCBI lineage: Eukaryota > Metazoa > Arthropoda > Insecta > Hemiptera > Aphididae > Macrosiphum > Macrosiphum euphorbiae. The sequence goes on along the minus strand of CARXXK010000001.1, from coordinate 11,417,522 downwards.
AATAAAACCATCTAGTACCTTGATAAATAAAGAATCATACTCGTCAATAACACCGAGCAATATGTCTTGGGTAGACAGTCCTCTGGATAATTTGACAAAAGTAAATACTTAAGAGATAGTAAATCACAGTACTTATAGAAGTAACTTATAAGTTTTCATATGCATATTTACAAAGTCTTGCGTCAGATCTGAAAATAGTTCTAGACTAGTTATATAAATTATACATTATCTCCTATAATTGTGTTATAGTAAAGTACAGTAAATAAATATTAATTTAATTTTAGGAAAGTGAATCAGAACTATTGAAAACTGTAAAAAATGATTTTGAAAAAAAAACTAGACATAAAACTGCTGCTTTCAACCAATTACCAGGAACCTCCATGTCTAGAGAACAAAAAGACATACTTTTAGCAAAATTAAATCAAGTCAGTGAGGATCAAGACAATCATGAAAACTATTTTAAATCGAAACTATTAAAGCAGCCAATTAATAAAAGATACTCATCATCATATGATTCTGATAATATAAGTGGTGAATCTAACAGTGATAGTTCACAGGAATAATCAAATATTAATTTAAATATGTGTTAAACACTTATACCTATATGTAATGTTAACAATAAATATTCTTTTTTATATTTCATAATTAGTTTATTCAACTTTCTTCATGTTTAGATATATTCACTGATTCTGCCAATAATTTAGTGAATTTGTCTTCTAATTTCCTTATCTCTTCAGTACAAGACTGAAACTGACAATTCAAACATATATTATGTAAATTGTAAATATATAATTATATATTCCGTAATTTTGAGATGAAAAAAATATAAAATAAATAGTATAATATAGGTACCTACCTCTCTTTCAGCGGAGTAAAGTTTTTCAGACATACTATTGAATACAGTGTCTGCTGCTACTGTATAAGACATAAGTGCGTTTGACCTTCCAAGTTGTAGAGCACAATCCATAGCACTAATAGAATCCTTTAAATTAAGATAAATGGTGTTTTATAAAATTATATAAAAATGTGTGAACATTCCAAAATGTACTAACTAAATAAAATGATTTTGCATTTGCAATATCATATCGAGACTCCAAAACATCATTTTCTAATTTTTCATTGAACAAATCATTGGGTTCCAATAAATCCATACACCTAATTAGTGTATCTCTTTCGAACAAAAAAAAAAGAAAAATATATTTAATAATGATATTATAATATTTATAATTCTACAAAGGATGTTCAACTAATGGCACAGTATTTTCAAATTTAGAATAAGCAAATAAAAAATACATTATAGGATAATCCAGCTCGTTGGACTTTTAAGTTTTGAAAACTGCCACTTTGGTAAGTTAAGTTGTCAAACAACTCTGCTATACTGGTATAGACCGTAGTAGAGGTACCTACTTGTACTTCTGAGATGCATCATTGAATGCAACTAGTGCTATTGTAATCATCTGACAAGAACAGTTTACTGATATAGTACACGTTTGTTGTAACAAATGCTTATGGGTCAGTTGTTCGGCTATTTGATTCAATTCTATGACTATTGGTTGTTCCACCTTATCAGGGTTAGTGGTTTTTGTTTGACAATAGGCTACTCCTATAGCCAAACGACGCCAGCTAAGCAATCTGGAACACTTATTCTAATCGAAAAAAATTTAATTATTGAAAAAAAAAAAAATGTAAAATTGTCAAAAAAATTACCATGGTAAATGGTCTGGGAAAATAATTCAAAACCTAATAATTTCTTTTAACTGGTTACTATTGTCTTAAATATTTCACGATGTCTTATGATGCCGGCACAGTCAATGACACTATCCAAAATTCTAATAAAATGTTCAGTTCAACCTAGATGTTTAAGCAATAAACTATTTATTAGTGGATTTAACATAATATTATTATGCCCTAAAAAGGTACAAGTTTCAATACATGAGATTAATATGAGGTCTTGTATAAAAAATGGAAACAGAATATATTGTTATGGTAATTTAAAATTGAACTTGAACTATAAACTACTAGTATAATAAAAAGAGTATAGAGTAATAGAGACATAGAGTATAGACACAGAATA